>CM044546.2:61536188-61688688 GCA_024416835.2 Perccottus glenii
ACCCTGTTAAAAGTCATTTTGTAGTTATCTATCGCCCCAGGTCAGCTTGGACATTTCTTGGAGGAGTTGGATGCGCTTCTTTCATCCTTCCCTGAGGATGGTACTCCTCTGGTGGTATTAGGAGACTTCAACATCCACCTTGAAAAGCCACAGGCTGCTAACTTCATTAACCTAACTGCATCATTTGACCTCAAGCAGGTTTCCACATCGGCAACCCACAAGTCTGGTAACCAACTAGATCTTATCTACATAAGATACTGCTCCACTCTCGCCACACTCAGGTCACGCCACTGCACTTCCGATCACTTCTTCATTACTCTCGACCTTGACCTAACTTCTCCAGACACTGCAATTGTTTTACCGCTGGTCACTTTCCGACGCAACCTGCGTACACTCAGTCCCTCCCGTTTTTCCTCTGCTGTCTCTTCTGCGCTCCCCTCTCTTTTAAACACTAACACCGCCACCGACACTCTGTGCTCCACGCTTACATCCTGCTTGGACAACTTATGCCCCCTTACATCTAGACAAGCCCGTACATCTCGTCTGCCCCTGGTTATCCGATGTTCTCACTGCGAGCACCGCGCCAGCCTCCGGTCAGCTGAGAGAAAATGGCGCAAGTCTAAAGATCCTACTAACCTCTCCATCTACCAGTCTCTCCTCTCTACTTTCTCCGCTGATGTCACCTCTGCAAAAACTGTCTACTACTATTCTAGGTTAATCAACTCACCTGACTCGCGCACTCTCTTTAGAACCTTTTCCGCCCTCCTTTGTCCGCCTGCACCCCCACCTTCATCGGATTTAACAGCTGATGATTTCGCGTCTTTCTTTGTAAAGAAAACGACCGCCATCAGCAGTCAGTTCTCTGCGCCACCACCTGTTGAGCTCATTCAGACCCCTGATATGTGTTTGCTCACTTCCTTCTCTCCTCTAACTGAAGCAGATGTTTCCAAGGTCATTAGTTCTAACCACCCTACTACCTGCCCGCTGGATCCCATCCCCACACATCTCCTTCAGGCCATCTCTCCATCTGTCGTGCCTGCTCTCACCCACATCATCAACTCATCTCTTTCCACTGGGTCCTTCCCACAGCTTTCAAAGAGGCCCGCATCACACCACTACTGAAGAAACCCACTCTTAACCCTACTCTGCTTGAAAACTACAGACCGGTTTCCCTCCTTCCCTTCATTGCCAAAGCTCTGGAGCGAGTTGTGTTTACTCAGCTCTCATCCTTTCTCACGGAACAACCTCCTGGACCAGAACCAGTCTGGGTTCAAGAGCGGTCATTCCACGAAACTGCCCTGCTCTCAGTCATCGGCTCTGAGACTGGCAAAGGCAACATCCAAGTCATCTGTACTCATCTTACTGGATCTGTCTGCTGCTTTTGACACTGTTAATCATCACATCCTCCTGTCCTCTCTCAGGCGATGGGTGTCTCTGGAATGGCGTTGCAATGGTTCAAGTCTTACCTCTCGGATAGGTCATTCAGAGTATCCTGGAGAAATGAGGTCTCTGAGTCCCAACATCTCAATACAGGGGTGCCACAGGGCTCAGTGCTCGGACCGCTACTCTTTTCCATATACATGACATCCCTTGGCTCTGTCATCCAGAAGCATGGCTTTTCCTATCACTGCTATGCAGATGACACTCAACTCCACCTGTCATTTCATCCTGGCGATCCGGCGGTCTCTGCTCGCGTCTCGGCATGTCTGAGCGACATCTCACTTTGGATGAAGGACCATCACCTGCAGCTGAACCTTGCAAAAACAGAACTGCTTGTGATTCCGGCCAATCCAAAGACCCACCACAACCTCTCCATTCAACTAGGCCCATCAACCATTACACCGTCCAGCACTGCCAGAAATCTGGGAGTGGTAATTGATGATCAGCTAAACTTCACAAGTCATGTCGCCAGCACCACCCGGTCCTGTAGATTCATCCTCTACAACATTAGAAAAATTAGACCTTTCCTATCAGAGCACTCCACGCAAATTCTAGTCCAGGCTCTTGTCTTGTCCAAACTGGACTATTGCAATGCTCTACTGGCTGGACTCCCCGCCTGCACAACCAAACCTCTGCAGCTGATCCAGAATGCAGCGGCAAGAGTGGTCTTTAATGAACCGAAGAGAGCGCACGTATCTCCTCTATTCATTAGGCTACACTGGCTCCCGGTTGACGCCCGCATCAAGTTCAAAGCTATGCTCTTGGCCTACAAGACCACCTCTGGTTCTGCACCCCATATCTCCACTCACTAATACAGACCTACGTTCCTACCAGATCCCTGCGCTCTGCAAATGAACAACGTCTGGTGGTACCGTCCCAAAAAGGTACAAAATCACTCTCACGTACCTTCTCTGGCTCTGTTCCACATTGGTGGAATGATCTACCTGCTGCTACAAGATCAGCAGATTCTGTAGCCATCTTTAGAAAACACCTGAAAACACATCTCTTCCGTCAACACCTGACTGACAAACACTGAGTCCTACTTCCTTTCTATCGATTCCTTTCTATAAAAAAAAAAAAAAAAAAAAATCTCTTATCCTTAGCATTGTATACTGCGCTGGGTTTAAACTGACTAGTTTTTCGTGCACTTATGCTTTTTGTACCTTGTGTTGTTAAAATTGCTTCCATTGTTATCCTCACTTGTAAGTCGCTTTGGATAAAATCGTCTGCTAAATGACTAAATGTAAATGTAATAAATAAATCAGACTTGTGGATTTGGACATTATGTTGGATGTAGCACTGTTAAGTGGACTTGACATTCCTATTTTTTGGGTCTTGTGATGAACAGCTGCACAGGGCATGTTTTAAGTATCCATGCTTTGTAAGGATCAAGCACAAACACAATAGAATATGTGTTGTTTGTTTAATAACGTGACAAATAGGGATGGGCATTTTCCACAAATATTATATTTAAATTATTTAAGCTTATAAGAATATTATTTGAATATTTGTTTATTTAAATGGATAAATAGAATAATAGACTAAATTAGACTATATTCCATCCATCCATCCATCTATCTTCTGGGTCGCAAGGGCAGCAGTCCATGGGCGCAGATGGCACTGGGGACGAGGGGGGACAAGTCTCCCCCAGATTCTGACCCATAACAAATTAATTAATTTCATTTCACTATACATCAGCCCGCTGCAGCCGCTCCTTTAATATTGCCGAACTTCGCGTTCGCGGAAATGAATCAGGCTTTCCAACACTAAAGCACAATAATAATCTACCAGTCACCATTATTTTGTACCACGCTCTCACTACACGCTGTTCTGATGTCAATGAACACACACGGCAACGCTTCTGTCATCGCCGTTTGACGTTCTCTCTGTGTGCGTGCTGCAACCGGCCACGACTCCTGATCCCAGGGTCCTACGAGGACCTGGGAGCTGCTTCAATTGTGCCTGTAGCACGGTAACAGTAACCATGGTGACCTTATAGTATAAGGACGATAGTAAAAGGCTTATACTTTCGTCTATGACTAAGCAGGTGTTTTTTTTTTACTAACTGTAAAACAAAATGAGGAAACAAAACAATCACCTCAGTTTTTTTTTTTTTTTTTTAACAAACAATGTAAGTATTCTATGCTTGCTGACTTTCCCAGATGTGGCAGAATATTCTGTTATTGGGAATGTGACGAGCTAATGACAAGAAGCTTTTGCATCAAACACAGTGAATGAACAACAAGAGAATGGTTGGATAAAACAATTTATTGTCAAAAAATAATAGTTTTATCTGGACTTTCAAAACTAAATTAGGATCCTGGCATAACATTATAATCTACTGTACTGTATAGGTTTACTGAGGTGTATTGTACTGTATTGTGCTAAGTTTGTCCAAACAAAAAATAAAGGCCTACATAGGCTTTTTTACATCCTCTTAAAGCTTGAAACTATGTTTATGGCACAGAGGATATACATCATGTTTACAAAATCATGTTTATGCTTATTTATGCTCTTAAATTATGGGCAATGGAAAAATATATAGTTCTTAATGAGTCACAGATTTAATTAAAACAAATAGTTTGAATTATTCTTAGACATTTGAAATTAGGGCTGCACGATATTGAAAAAAAAAATACATTTAGATATTTTTTTTCCCAACAATATATACTGCGATATTGAGAGCCATCAATGCAGGCTAAAGTCAATCACTACAATTCCACGATATTAATAATTTCACTAATAAGCAAGCTTCATTACAAGTGACAAAAAGGTCACTTAATATTTTATTCCAAAATTAGAACATTTCTGTAAACACAAAAGCAGAACACATTTTTAAATAAAACAGCAGCTTTACACCAACCCTCCTGATTGGTTTACAACAATATAACTTAAAATAAATATATTTTTTATAAAACAACTTATAATCATTTTGGTTCACAATCTTTTAAGTCAACTTTTCTTAGCCAAAGTGCCAAAGTAAAACAGTGTTGGTCATCATAATCATGGCTAAATATATGAAATAAACAAAATGAAATAAAAGTTTAATATATTTTGTATTAAATATTCTAAACCGATTAGAGAACATTTTCCCGTAAACAGAAAAGGCCAACAAATTTAAAGAGCAGCTTTTCAGCAGTGAATGTTGGCTGTAAGCAGCGAGAAAGCGGTGAGCAGCGGCACAGCAAACCAATCACTGTGCAGGCACGCGGAACGTGCATGTCACCCCAGCAACAAGCCATATAACAAACTCGTGTTTACTGTGTGCTACCCTGGTGCTACCGTTCTCTTAATACACCATGGGCTACTACCCTTCACATCGCATGTTCTGGTAATGTGACTATTGCTCACACACACATTGCGATATCGATGTTAAAACAGAATATCGTTCAGCCCTATTTGAAATAATGAGCAACTAGTGTAGTTCTAGCCAGAATTCCCAAGAATATGTTGTATTTCACATTGTTGTGAAAGTCTAGTGGGGGTTAACTAGAGCAGCCTTTCTCAAAGTGGGAGCCGCGGCACACTGGGGTGCCCCCTGACTATGTCAGGGTGCCGTAAAAAAAATTACGTAGGCAAAAAAAAATAAAAAATAATGCTTTCGCGTTGGCTTGCACTGAGCCAGAGACAGGCGCGCTCAGAGCTGTCGTATATCACAACTTTTCTGAACTGCGCCTGCGGCGGCGATGGCGGCGCCCATCGTGCATATGCTTAACTAACGCGATCGTTATAAAGGTGTTTAAACGACAAAACACTTCCACTTGTATATATTTGACAATCGGAATATCAGAACTGAGCTTTTCAAGCCTGACGTACATCAAGAACAAGTACAGGGAGCGACTGAGGACTGTGGACCAGGAGCTCCGTGTCTGCCTCTCATCTATACCTGCCAGGATAGGGCGGCTGTGTGCGTCGCACCAGGCTCACGTCTCTCATTGATTGTGGTCACCCCCACCCCCGGCTTGTGTGAGCGCGTGTGTGCGCTGCATGCGCGGATGTAGATCTTTCTCCATCTCTCGTTGCGGATTATTTTTTTGTGTGTGTGGGTGTGTGTGCATGCGCACATAGCACGGATGAAAACAAGCACTATATGGAAAAACATTCCTGCTTATCTCTGGTGCATGGAACATGGATCTTTTTCTTATCGTATTGTATCTGATTTTATTTATTTTTGTTATGTCTGCCCCTTTTTATTTTATTTTAACTGCATCCTGCACTTCAGTTTAGTTCTCCTGGTCAGGATTTGTTGTTGGGTTCTTGTATTGTGCAGTCCACCTCTTACGGTTTTATGGCATTTGTGTCTCTGATTAATTATTTTTTGAATTACTTTGCAAACCTGTGTTTTTAAAGTTGCTATAAAGTTGTTATTATTATTGTTATTGTTATTTACAGTTCGTATTATGCTCTGTTCATTACTGTCCTGTCTAAATAAACAGGACATTTGCATTTAAATTTGGGTTATGCAGTATTATTATATTATAAAAATTATATTTTAAACTGGGGTGCCATGAAATTTTTTGCATTTTTGAAAGGTGCCCTGACTGAAAAAGGTTTGAGAAAGGCTGAACTAGAGGGTTAACTGAAATGTTAATATTGTCCTCCTGGCCTGCAGGCAATTCTTGATGACAGTGAGGCAGGCCCTAGTCAGTCAAGTGAGGATCTGCCGGACGGCAGCCACAGTAGAAAAAGATAATATGAGGAAGCAGGGACAGTAGGTTTCCAGACAGAAGATCCAAAAACAATTGATAAAAGACCATACACTGACATTCCAAAAATCATGGTATGAGAAGCATCCCTGGCTGCATGTTAATATGGGTACTGATGGTGTTCTCTGTTTTCACTGCCCTAAATAGGTCAAGACAGGAAAACCAGCACAAGCCAAGAGTATAGACCCAGCTTTTATCAGTACTGGGTTTAAAAACTGGAAAAAAAGCACTTGAGAAATGTTCTATGCATGAGATATTAACTAATTAACTAACAACTTCTGCTTAACAGGCCAGTCACTACACAGTTGAGCAGTGCAGTCAGGACACAGCAAGCAGATAACAGAGCTAGCCTGTTAAAAATAATAGGGGGTGAGATGTTTCTGGCAAGGCCGGGATTGGGGGGCCCTTTAGGGGGCATGAAGGTAACCTTGACCATCTTTTAAAATACAAAGCTGCAAAGAAGAGGGCGCACACAGCCTGGGATTGTCAAAATGAGTGTATAAATTTGATGAGTTCATCAATTATCAGGACAATTGCAGATGAGATCCAGTCCCTACCAGTGTTGCAGTATTTAATTATTATGGATGGAACAAGGGATTTCTCAGGTGTTGAGCAGGAGGCGCTGTGCCTATGTTATGCTGACTCTGATTTGCTGATGCACGAAGGCCTCATAGGGTTGTATGAAACAACCTCTACAACGGGTGAAACCTTGAAATATAAAAAAGCATTTATACCCAAAGTTACACCCAAAACAATTGTTTAAAAACATGCATTATAAAATCAGCTATACAACTCAAAATGAACATGTATTAACATAAACATTTACAAAAGAATATCTAAATGACACCCTTTTCTGAAACTGCTTTGCATAATTCTTTTATTCTTTAGGTATTCTTACAGTAAGCATTTCCATTTTTCATATTGATATATATATTTTTTTCTGAAATTAAATTATATTTTATATTAGGGCTGAACGATATGGACAAAATTTCATATCTCGATTTTCACACCAGATATCTCGATATCGATACAATACGATATGACTACTGTTCGGTGAAAACCAAGCATTTCTCAGAAAAATAAAAAGATCATAATACAAATATATACACACACATGGACAAATTTGTTGGTACCCTTCGGTCAATGAAAGAAAAACTCACAATGGTCACAGAAAAAACTTTATTCTGACAAAATAATAAATAAAAATTCTATGAATGTTAACCAATGAAAGTCAGACATTGCTTTTCAACCATGCTTCAATGGAATTATTTTTAAAAATAAACTCATGGAACAGGCCTAGACAAAATTGTTGGTACCCCTAACTTAATATTTTGTTGCACAACCTTTTGAGGCTATCACTGCAATCAGACGATTCCTGTAACTGTCAATGAGACTTCTGCACCTTTCAGCAGGTATTTTGGCCCACTCCTCATGAGCAAACTGCTCCAGTTGTTTCCGGTTTGAAGGGTGTCTTTTCCAGACGGCATGTTTCAACTCCTTCCAAAGATGCTCAATAGGATTGAGGTCAGGGCTCATAGAAGGCCACTTTAGAATAGTCCAATGTTTTCCTCCTAACCATTCTTGGGTGTTTTTGCTGTGTTTTGGGTCATTGTCCTGTTGCAAGACCCATGACCTGCGACTGAGACCAAGCTGTCTGACACTGGCCAGCACATTTCTCTCTAGAATCCCTTGATAGTCTTCAGATTTCATTGTACCCTGCACAGATTCAAGACACCCTGTGCCAGATGCAGCAAAGCAGCCCCAGAACATAACAGAGCCTCCTCCATGTTTGACAGTAGGGACAGTGTTCTTTTCTTGATATGCTTCATTTTTCCGTCTGTGAACATAGAGCTGATGTGCCTTGGCAAAAAGTTCCATTTTTGTCTCATCTGTCCATAGGACATTCTCCCAGAAACTTTGTGGCTTGTCAACATGTAGTTTGGCATATTCCAGTCTAGCTTTTTTATGATTTGTTTTCAACAATGGTGTCCTCCTTGGTCGTCTCTCATGTAGTCCACTTTGGCTCAAACAACGACGGATGGTGCAATCTGACACTGATGTTTCTTGAGCATGGAGTTCACCTTGGATCTCTTTAGAAGTCTTTTTGGGCTCTTTTGTTACCATTCGGATTATTTGTCTCTTTGATTTGTCATCAATTTTCCTCCTGCGGCCACGTCCAGGGAGGTTGGCTACAGTCCCATGGATCTTAAATTTCTGAATAATATGTGCAACTGTAGTCACAGGAACATCTAGCTGCTTGGAGATGGTCTTATAGCCTTTACCTTTATCATGCTTGTCTATAATTAGGCCCGAGCCGGTGATGACCGGGAGGGCCTATTGTTTTTGCTCGGATTTTTTTTTTTTTATTTTTCTTCCGACCCAATGATCCTAAATTTGACCCAGTGAACATGCACGAAAAGTCATTTTTATTGGTCCCAGACTTCAAGCCCGGCAAAAAATTTATGTATTTGAAGTCCTCGAAAAAAAAAATACGAAAAATGACTCAGTGAAAAGTCAAAATACATTGGGCCTATGGAAAGTGAAAGTAACTTTTTTCCAACGTAGAAAAATGAAACTTGGTATATCCATAGGACACCTCAGGGCAAATAGAAAAGTCAATGACAGTCACACCCTAAACTTAACAGGAAGTCCGCCATGTGGGGTGAAAGGCGCCACTAAATTCGCACTTGCGCAGAAAGATGCAAATCATTGTGTTTTAATCTAAATGGACCCAAATTTGGT
The DNA here is from genome assembly GCA_024416835.2 of Perccottus glenii. Classification (NCBI taxonomy): domain Eukaryota; kingdom Metazoa; phylum Chordata; class Actinopteri; order Gobiiformes; family Odontobutidae; genus Perccottus; species Perccottus glenii. The sequence continues at coordinate 61,545,077 of CM044546.2, forward strand.
GAGTATCATCTAGACACGTGTGCCAACCAAAGTTGTAACTTTGTTGTTGATATCTTATCGGGTATGGGTGTGGCAAGCCTGTAACGAGGTGGCCATTTTTGTGAAAATAAAACGCCTCTTAACTCTCAAACGCCTTCTCGGATCGAGTTGGACCCAAAAAGGCGTTTGTGCACATTCATGACCTGAACAAAAAAATATGTAAATAAAAGGGTTATCTTTAGAAATGGCTCTCCAGCGCCCCCTACAAACTTATAATCGGACCCAAGAATTTAGTTTGTTATAGAGACATAAAATTTGGTACACACATCTCTTATGTCATGACGAGCATAAAAGCCAATGACAACCACCCCCTATCTATAAATGTGTTGCCATAGCAACGTCCCAAAAAATGTGAAAAAAGTCAATGGGAAGTGAAATTTTTAGTTTGTTGTAGGCAAATGAAACTTAGTACACACATCCAGCATGGGCTTATGAACAAAAAAGCCAATGGTGGCCACACCCTATCACACACGGGAAGGCGGCCATTTTGAATTGAAAATGTGAACCGACTTAAAATACACCTCTTTTTTAAAAGTACACAGAAAATAGCTGCTTCATTCCACAGACACCAAACTTGGGCAAAATGAGCTAAACACATGTATGTAAAATAGACAAGCGTTTTTCTAGACTTTTTTGCTCGAGTTATATTTTTTTTTATTATAATTTGGTATATATTTTTTTATTATAATTTTTCTGCAAAATGAACCTCAATTTAACCCAGTAAACGTGCAACTAAAAGTCATTTTTATTGGTCCCAGACTTCAAGCTCGGCGAAAAATTTATGTATTTGAAGTCCCCGAAAAAAAAATACGAAAAATTACTCAGTGGCGACCCCTAGAAAAATCAAAATACATTGGGCCTATGGAAAGTGAAAGTAACTTTTTTCCAACGTAGAAAAATGAAACTTGGTACATCCATAGGACACCTCAGGGCAAACAGAAAAGTCAATGACAGCCACACCCTAAACTCAACAGGAAGTCCGCCATGTGGGGTGAAACGCGTGGCCACTAAAATCGCACCCCTTGCGCAGAAAGATGCAAATCATTGTGTTTTAATCTAAATGGCCCCAAATTTGGTGAGTATCATCTAGACACGTGTGCCAACTACAGATGTGACTTTGTTGTTGATATCTTATCGGGTATGGGTGTGGCAAGCCTGTAACGAGGTGGCCATTTTTGTGAAAATAAAACGTCTCTAACTCTCAAACGCCTTCTCGGATCGAGTTGGACCCAAAAAGGCGTTTGTGCACATTCATGACCTGAACACAAAGATATGTAAATAAAAGGGTTATCTTTAGAAATCTCCTCCAGCGCCCCTACAAACTTATAATGGGACCCAAGAATTGAGTTTGTCATAGAGACATAAAATTTGGTACACACATCTCACACACCCCATCACACACAGGAAGGCGGCCATTTTGAATTGAAGATATGAACCACCTTAGACTACACCTCTCTTTTAAAAAACAACAAAAAACAGCTGCTTCATTCCACAGACACCAAACTTAGGCAAAATGAGTTAAACACGTGTGTTCAATAGACAGGCGTTTTTCTTGACGTTTTTGCTCGAGTTATATTTTTTTTAATTATAATTTTTCTGTAAAATGATCCTCAATTTGACCCAGTAAACGTGCAACTAAAAGTCAAATTTATTGGCCCCAATATTCAAGCCCGGCAAAAAATGTATGTATTTGAAGTCCCTGAGAAAAAAGAATGAAAAATGACTCAGTGGCGACCCCTGGAAAATGAAAATACATTGTGCCTATGGAAAGTGAAAGTAATCTTTTTCAAATGTAGAAATATAAAACTTGGTACATCCATAGGACACCTCAGGGCAAACAGAAAAGTCAATTACAGCCATACCGTAAACTCAACAGGAAATCTACTATGTTGGGTGGAATGCGTGAGCACCTAAATCGCACCCCTTGTGCTAAAGGGTTTTCATCTAAACAGCTCCAAATTTGGTGAGTATCATCTAGACACATGTGCCAAAAATGTTATCAATTTGTTTTTTGATACATTTGTGACTGTGGTCGTAATGAGTCTGTGAAGAGGTAGCCATTTCTTTGGGAAATAAATGTAATTTCCCAATTGCCAGGATCCTTCCATTGGAGGAGGCCCCCCCAGAGCCAAGGCTAGAGTCTTGTAAAACTCCTCAGAATATTTTGGAACTTGTAAACTTGTACTTTTAGACAAGCATTATTTTCATTTTGCCTTTTTAAAACAGGGTGGTGCAGTGATTTCTGAGTCATCTCAAATCTCCAGCCAGTACTTTGTTTTTCTCGCCTTAGCCCAAGCATAATCTATTATTAAGTTCAGACAGCTCCCAGGAAAACCAGGGATTGTGGAGACCTTAAACTCTAAATTACAAGGTGGTGTAGCAGGCCCCAGTAGTAGCACAGGCCCGAGGTGATGAAGCAGGCTCCAGCAAGAAGAAGATTCAAGCAGTAGCAGAGGCCCGGTTATTTGAGATTACCGTGAAGTTTACAGTTTAAAGCACGAAATGCAATCCTCCGAGTGCATGTGTCCCCGCGGGCTCAAGGGAGGCGAGGGCCTTTATCGCCGCTTGCGGCTTTAATTAGGCCCGAGCCGGTGATGGCCGGGAGGGCCTATTGTTTTTGCTCGGATTTTTTTTTTTTTTTTTTTTTTTTTTTATCTTTATTGTGACCAAATGATCCTAAATTTGACCCAGTGAACATGCACAAAAAGTCATTATATTGGTCCCAGACTTCAAGCTCGGCAAAAATGGTATGTATTTGAAGACGCCGAAAAAAAAATACGAAAAATGACTCAGTGGCGACCCCTACAAAATCAAAATACATTGGGCCTATGGAAAGTGAAAGTAACTTTTTTCCAACGTAGAAAAATGAAACTTGGTATATCCATAGGACACCTCAGGGCAAACAGAAAAGTCAATGACAGTCACACCCTAAACTTTACAGGAAGTCCGCCATGTGGGGTGAAACGCGCCACTAAAATCGCACTTCGCGCAGAAAGATGCAAATCATTGTGTTTTAATCTAAATGGCCCCAAATTTGGTGAGTATCATCTAGACACGTGTGCCAACCAAAGTTGTGACTTTGTTGTTGATATCTTATCGGGTATGGGTGTGGCAAGCCTGTAACGAGGTGGCCATTTTTGTGAAAATAAAACGTCTCTTAACTCTCAAACGCCTTCTCGGATCGAGTTGGACCCAAAAAGGCGTTTGTGCACATTCATGACCTGAACAAAAAATATGTAAATAAAAGGGTTATCTTTAGAAATGGCTCTCCAGCGCCCCTACAAACTTATAATGGACCCAAGAATTTAGTTTGTCATAGAGACATAAAATTTTGTACACACATCTCTTATGTCATGACGAGCATAAAAGCCAATGACAACCACCCCTATCTATAAATGTGTTGCCATAGCAACGTCCCAAAAATGTGAAAAAGTCAATGGGAAGTGAAATTTTTAGTTTGTTGTAGGCAAATAAAACTTGGTACACACATCCACCATGGGCTTATGAACAAAAAGACAATGGGGACCACACCCTATCACACACAGGAAGGCGGCCATTTTGAATTGAAAATGTGAACCGACTTAAAATACACCTCTTTTTAAAAGTACACAGAAAAAGCTGCTTCATTCCACAGACACCAAACTTGGGCAAAATGAGCTAAACACATGTATGTAAAATAGACAAGTGTTTTTCTAGACTTTTTTGCTCGAGTTATATTTTTTTATTATAATTCGTATATATTTTTTATTATAATTTTTCTGCAAAATGATCCTCAATTTGACCCAGTAAACGAACAACTAAAAGTCATTTTTATTGGTCCCAGACTTCAAGCCCGCAAAAATTTATGAATTTGAAGTCCCCGAAAAAAAAAATACGAAAAATGACTCAGTGGCGGCCCCTAGAAAAGTCAAAATACATTGGGCCTATGGAAAGTGAAAGTAACTTTTTTCCAACGTAGAAAAATGAAACTTGGTACATCCATAGAACACCTCAAGTCAAACTGAAAAGTCAATGACAGCCACACCCTAAACTCAACAGGAAGTCCGCCATGTGGGGTGAAAGGCGCGGCCACTAAAATCGCACCCAATGCGCAAAAGATGCAAATCATTGTGTTTTTAATCTAAATGGCCCCAAATTTGGTGAGTATCATCTAGACACGTGTGCCAACCAAAGTTGTGACTTTGTTGTTGATATCTTATCGGGTATGGGTGTGGCAAGCCTGTAACGAGGTGGCCATTTTTGTGAAAATAAAAGCGTCTCTTAACTCTCAAAGCGCCTTCTCGGATCGAGTTGGACCCAAAAGGCGTTTGTGCACATTCATGACCTGAACACAAAATATGTAAATAAAGGGTTATCTTTAGAAATGGCTCTCCAGCGCCCCTACAAACTTATAATGGACCCAAGAATTTAGTTTGTCATAGAGACATAAAATTTTGTACACATCTCTTATGTCATGACGAGCATAAAAGCCAATGACAACCCCTATCTATAAATGTGTTGCCATAGCGTCCCAAAAATGTGAAAAAGTCAATGGGAAGTGAAATTTTTAGTTTGTTGTAGGCAAATAAAACTTGGTACACATCCACCATGGGCTTATGAACAAAAAAGACAATGGGGACCACACCCTATCACACACAGGAAGGCGGCCATTTTGAATTGAAAATGTGAACCGACTTAAAATACACCTCTTTTTAAAAGTACACAGAAAAAGCTGCTTCATTCCACAGACACCAAACTTGGGCAAAATGAGCTAAACACATGTATGTAAAATAGACAAGTGTTTTTCTAGACTTTTTGCTCGAGTTATATTTTTATTATAATTGGTATATATTTTTATTATAATTTTTCTGCAAAATGATCCTCAATTTGACCCAGTAAACGAACAACTAAAAGTCATTTTTATTGGTCCCAGACTTCAAGCCCGGCAAAAAATTTATGAATTTGAAGTCCCCGAAAAAAAAAATACGAAAAATGACTCAGTGGCGGCCCCTAGAAAAGTCAAAATACATTGGGCCTATGGAAAGTGAAAGTAACTTTTTTCCAACGTAGAAAAATGAAACTTGGTACATCCATAGAACACCTCAAGTCAAACTGAAAAGTCAATGACAGCCACACCCTAAACTCAACAGGAAGTCCGCCATGTGGGGTGAAAGGCGCGGCCACTAAAATCGCACCCAATGCGCAAAAAGATGCAAATCCTTGTGTTTTAATCTAAATGGCCCCAAATTTGGTGAGTATCATCTAGACACGTGTGCCAACCAAAGTTGTGACTATGTTTTGATATCTTATCGGGTATGGGTGTGGCAAGCCTGTAACGAGGTGGCCATTTTTGTGAAAATAAAACGCGTCTTCTTAACTCTCAAACGCCTTCTCAGATCGAGTTGGACCCAAAAAGGCGTTTGTGCACATTCATGACCTGAACACAAAGATATGTAAATAAAAGGGTTATCTTTAGAAATGGCTCTCCAGCGCCCCTACAAACTTATAATGGGACCCAAGAATTTAGTTTGTCATAGAGACATGAAATTTGGTACACACATCTCCTATGTCATGACGAGCATAAAAGCCAATGACAACCACCCCCTATCTATAAATGTTTTGCCATAGCAACGTCCCAAATATGTGGAAAAAGTCAATGGGAAGTGAAAATTTTAGTTTGTCATAGGCAAATGAAACTTGGTACACACATCAAGTATGGGCTTATGAACAAAAAAGCCAAAGGGGACCACACCTTATCACACACGGGAAGGCGGCCATTTTAAATTGAAGATGTGAACCGACTTAGAATACAACCTCTCTTTTAAAAAACAACAGAAGATAGCTGCTTCATTCCACAGACACCAAACTTGGGCAAAATGAGCTAAACACATGTATGTAAAATAGACAGGCGTTTTTCTTGTCGTTTTTGCTCGAGTTATATATTTTTTATTATAATTTGGTATATATTTTTTTTATTATAATTTTTCTGAAAAATGATTTTCAATTTGACCCAGTAAGCGTGCAACTAAAAGTCATTTTATTGGTCCCAGACTTCAAGCCCGGCAAAATTTATGTATTTGAAGTCCCCGAAAAAAAAATATGAAAAATGACTCAGTGGCGACCCCTAGAAAAGTCAAAATAATTGGTTCTATGGAAAATGAAAGTAAATTTTTCCAATGTAGAAATACAAAACTTGGTACATCCATAGGACACCTTAGGGCAAACAGAAAAGTTTATTACAGCCATACCGTAAACTCAACAGAAAATCTACTATGTTGGGTGGAATACATGACCACCTAAATCGTACACTTTGTGCTAAAGGGTTTTTATCTAAACAGCTCCAAATTTGCTTTAAAGCACGACATGCAATCCTCCGAATATATGTGTCCCCGCGGTCTCAAGGGAGGCGAGGGCCTTTATCGCCGCTTGCGGCTTTAATTAGGCCCGAGCCGGTGATGACCGGGAGGGCCTATTGTTTTTGCTCGGATTATTTTTCTTAGTTTTTATTCTTCTCCACCTATGATCCTAAATTTGACCCAGTGAACATGAATGAAAAGTCATTTTTATTGGTCCCAGCCTTCAAGCTCGGCGAAAAATTTATGTATTTGAAGTCCCGAAAAAAATACAAAAAATGACTCAGTGGCGGCCCCTAGAAGAGTCAAAATACATTGGGCCTATGGAAAGTGAAAGTAACTTTTTTCCAACGTAGAAAAATGAAACTTGGTACATCCATAGGACACCTCAGGGCAAACAGGAAAGTCAATGACAGCCACACCTAAACTTAACTGGAAGTCCGCCATGTTGGGTGAAAGCACGCCACTAAAATCGCACCTTGCGCAGAAAGATGCAAATCATTGTGTTTTAATCTAAATGGCCCCAAATTTGGTGAGTATCATCTAGACACGTGTGCCAACCAAAGTTGTGACTTTGTTGTTGATATCTTATCGGGTATGGGTGTGGCAAGCCTGTAACGAGGTGGCCATTTTTGTGAAAATAAAAACTCTTAACTCTCAAACGCCTTCTCGGATCGAGTTGGACCCAAAAAGGCGTTTGTGCACATTCATGACCTGAACACAAAAATATGTAAATAAAAGGGTTATCTTTAGAAATGGCTCTCCAGCGCCCCCTACAAACTTATAATGGGACCCAAGAATTTAGTTTGTCATAGAGACATGAAATTTGGTACACACATCTCTTATGTCATGACGAGCATAAAAGCCAATGACAACCACCCCCTAACTATAAATGTGTTGCCATAGCACGTCCCAAAAATGTGGAAAAAGTCAATGGGAAGTGAAAATTTTAGTTTGTTGTAGGCAAATGAAACCTGGTACACACATCCAGCATGGGCATATGAACAAAAAAGCCAATGGGGACCACACCCTATCACACACGGGAAGGCAGCCATTTTGAATTGAAAATGTGAACCGACTTAAAATACACCTCTTTTTTAAAAGTACACAGAAAAAAGCTATTTCAATCCACAGACACCAAACTTGGGCAAAATGAGCTAAACACATGTATGTAAAATAGACAAGTGTTTTTCTAGACTTTTTTGCTCGAGTTATATTTTTTTTTATTATAATTCGGTATATATTTTTTTATTATAATTTTTCTGCAAAATGATCCTCAATTTGACCCTGTAAACGAACAACTAAAAGTCATTTTTATTGGTCCCAGACTTCAAGCCCGGCAAAAAATGTATGTATTGGAAGTCCCCGAAAAAAAAAATACGAAAAATGACTCAGTGGCGACCCCTAGAAAAGTCAAAATACATGGGCCTATGGAAAGTGAAAGTAACTTTATTCCAATGTAGAAAAATAAAACTTGATACATCCATAGGACACCTCAGGGCAAACAGAAAAGTCAATGACAGCCACACCCGAAACTCAACAGGAAGTCCGCCATGTGGGGTGAAACGCATGGCCACTAAAATCGCACCCCTTGCGCAAAAGATGCAAATCATTGTGTTTTAATCTAAATGGCCCCAAATTTGGTGAGTATCATCTAGACACATGTGCCAACCAAAGTTGTGACTTTGTTGTTGATATCTTATCAGGTATGGGTGTGGCAAGCCTGTAACGAGGTGGCCATTTTTGTGAAAATAAAACGTCTCTTAACTCTCAAACGCCTTCTCGGATCGAGTTGGACCCAAAAGGCGTTTGTGCACATTCATGACCTGAACACAAAGATATGTAAATAAAGGGTTATCTTTAGAAATGGCTCTCCAGGGCCCCTACAAACTTATAATGGGACCCAAGAATTTAGTTTGTCATAGAGACATGAAATTTGGTACACACATCTCTTATGTCATGACGAGCATAAAAGCCAATGATAACCACCCCCTATCTATAAATGTTTTGCCATAGCAACGTCCCAAATATTTGGAAAAAGTCAATGGGAAGTGAAAATTTTAGTTTGTCGTAGGCAAATGAAACTTGGTACACACATCCAGCATGGGCTTTTGAACAAAAAGCCAATGGGGACCACACCCTATCACACACGGGAAGCGGCCATTTTGAATTGAAAATGTGAACCGACTTAAAATACACCTCTTTTTTAAAAGTACACAGACAATAGCTGCTTCATTCCACAGACACCAAACTTGGGCAAAATGAGCTAAACACATGTATGTAAAATAGACAAGCGTTTTTCTAGACTTTTTTGCTCGAGTTATATTTTTTATTATAATTCGGTATATATTTTTATCATATTTTTCTGCAAAATGATCCTAAATTTGACCCAGTAAACGTGCAACTAAAAGTCATATTTATTGGTCCCAGACTTCAAGCCCAGCAAAAAATTTATGTATTTGAAGTCCCCGAAAAAAAATACAACAAATGACTCAGTGGCGACCCCTAGAAAAGTCAAAATACATTGGTTCTATGGAAAATGAAAGTACATTTTTCCAATGTAGAAATACAAAACTTGGTACATCCATAGGACACCTCAGGGCAAACAGAAAAGTTTATTACAGCCATACCGTAAACTCAACAGAAAATCTACTATGTTGGGTGTAATGCGTGACCACCTAAATCGCACCCCTTCTGTCTAAAGTCTAAACAGCTCCAAATTTGGTGAGTATCATCTAGACACGTGTGCCAAAAAAAAATATCAATTTGTTTTTTTTATACATTTGTGGCTGTGGTCGTAATGAGTCTGTGAAGAGGCAACCTTTGGGAAATAAATGCCATTTCCCAATTGCCAGGATCCTTCCTTTAGAGGAGGCCCCTCCAGAGCCACGGCTAGAGTCTTAGAAAACTCCTCAGAATCCTTTTACCGTGAAGTTTACGCTTTAAAGCACGAGTGCATGTGTCCCCGCGGTCTCAAGGGAGGCGAGGGCCTTTATCGCCGCTTGCGGCTTTAATTATTATAATTTTTCTGCAAAATGATCCTCAATTTAACCCAGTAAACGAACAACTAAAAGTCATTTTTATTGGTCCCAGACTTCAAGCCCGGCAAAAAATTTATGTATTTGAAGTCCCCGAAAAAAAAAATACGAAAAATGACTCAGTGGCGGCCCCTAGAAAAGTCAAAATACATTGGGCCTATGGAAAGTGAAAGTAACTTTTTTCCAACGTAGAAAAATGAAACTTGGTATATCCATAGGACACCTCAGGGCAAACAGAAAAGTCAATGACAGTCACACCCTAAACTTAACAGGATGTCCGCCATGTGGGGTGAAAAGCGCGGCCACTAAATTCGCACTTAGCAGAAAGATGCAAATCATTGTGTTTTAATCTAAATGGCCCCAAATTTGGTGAGTATCATCTAGACACATGTGCCAACCAAAGTTGTGACTTTGTTTATGATATCTTATCGGGTATGGGTGTGGCAAGCCTGTAACGAGGTGGCCATTTTTGTGAAAATAAAGCGTCTCTTAACTCTCGGCTTCTCGGATCGAGTTGGACCCAAAAAGGCGTTTGTGCACATTCATGACTTGAACACAAAAATATGTAAATAAAAGGGTTCTAGACTTTTTTGCTCGAGTTATATTTTTTTTTATTATAATTTGGTATATATTTTTTTATTATAATTTTTCTGCAAAATGATCCTCAATTTGACCCAGTAAACGTGCAACTAAAAGTATTTTTTATTGGTCCCAGCCTTTAAGCCAGAAAACTTTATGTATTTGAAGTCGCCAAAAAAATACGAAAAATGACTCAGTGGCGACCCTACAAAAGTCAAAATACATTGGGCCTATGGAAAGTGAAAGTAACTTTTTTCCAACGTAGAAAAATGAAACTTGGTACATCCATAGGACACCTCAGGGCAAACTGAAAAGTTTATTACAGCCATAGCGTAAACTCAACAGGAAATCCACTATGTTGGGTGGAATGCGTGACCACCTAAATCGCACCCCTTGTGCTAAAGGCTTTTCATCTAAACAGCTCCAAATTTGGTGAGTATCATCTAGACACGTGTGCCAAAAAAAAATATCAATTTGTTTTTTGATACATTTGTGGCTGTGGTCGTAATGAGTCTGTGAAGAGGCAGCCATTTCTTTGGGAAATAAATGCCATTTCCCAATTGCCAGGATCCTTCATTTAGAGGAGGCCCCTCCAGAGCCAAGGCTAGAGTCTTAGAAAACTCCTCAGAATCCTTTGGAACTTGTAACCTTGTACTTTTAGACAAGTTATATTTGCATTTTGCCTTTTAAATAGGGGTGCAGCGATTCCTGAGTCATCTCAAATCTCCAGCCAGTACTTTGTTTTTCTCGCCTTAGCCCAAGCATAATCTATTATTTCCAAAGGTTCAGACAGCTTCCAGGAAAACCAGAGATTGTGGAGACCTTTAACTCTAAAGTTAGGTTACAAGGTGGTGTGGCAGGTCCAAGCAGTAGCACAGGCCCGGTTATTTGACATTACCGTGAAGTTTACGCTTTAAAGCACGAAATGCAATCCTCCGAGTGCATGTGTCCCCGCGGTCTCAAGGGAGGCGAGGGCCTTTATCGCCGCTTGCGGCTTTAATTTATTATTACTTTTGTCAGAATAAAGTTTTTTCTGTGACCATTGTGAGTTTTTCTTTCATTGACCGAAGGGTACCAACATTTTTGTCCACGTCTGTGTGTATATGTATATATATATATATATATATATATATATATATATATATATATATATATATATATATATATATATATTAGGGCTGTACTAGAATAATCGAATATTCGTTCGGTGGGGTGGCATTCGATTTTTAGTTTTGAGATTCGAATATTCTTTTTTTATATATATATATTTTTTTGTGTGTTTTGTATCACTTATGCACTGTCCGTTTTCGGAGCATAAACCTGCCCGTGTAATGTGTACCGGAAACTGTTCTATTTAAAAGATTATTAAATGTTTATTAATATTCAAAGAATGTGTTCCCATGATCATATTGCACCAAATGCAACACTGCACTCCACTGGGTCTGCCGCAACTCATTTACGATGCCGAAGAGTGAAACGTGAAGTCGTGAATGCAAACCGACTGTAATTCCCCCAAGTACTTTAGACACAAGTGGTTTCCTCTACTGATGAATTTATAAGCATCCGTCTTTTAAGAGCGCCATAAAAACACCGTGAAAACTGATGAAACACACAGATAAAACAACAGTTAGCTTAACGAAAATAAGTACAATTGATACATTAACTTCTAGAAAATAAAACAGACAAAAACAAACTTCGTTGGCTGAGTACCATGAGAGGGATTAGCTTTGGAGATCTTCTGTCCTTTACCTTATAAATTTAAACTTTAGCGTAATTATTCTCTTAATCATGTATCCTTTCTTGGTTTCTGTGGAGATCGCTACTTCTGCTCTAATCAATCTACCACTGCGTATACAAGAGCCTAACTCTGCGCTACAGCGCCCTCTGGTGACACTTCACAAAACACACCAAATAACAGTTTACACCAAAAATTAACAGAAATGAAAATGCGGCAGTTACACCGACACTATTATTATATATTTAGCCCCACCCACCGAAGCTTCGAATATTCGATATTGATTGCCACCTAAGCTTCGAAGCTCAAAAAATGGCATTCGAAACAGCCTAATATATATATATATATATATATATATATATATATAGAATCTGAATTAAAATGTGTTTGATTTAAGCCTACATTTAAAATTTTTGTGTCAGAAAATGTATTGTCTTTAAGCCTTTCGCACGTACGATCACACAGTCACTCAGTCTGGGCTGGTCCCTGGAGCGTACGATCAAGTGCATCACATGATCAACTGCTAAATTCAAATGTTGAATTTAGCCAGAGACAGGCAGCTTCTATTTCAGTGGTGGACAGTAACAAAGTAAATGTAATTCATTACTGTACTTAGGTAGTTTTTTCCAGTATCTGTACTTTACTAAGTATTTCCATTCGGGGATACTTTTTACTTCAACTTCACTACATTTCAAAGTCAAATATATTACTTTTTACTCAATTACATTTTGCAAAATTAGTCGATCCTTGTGTTGCCATTAAAAATATTTGTAGAAGAAGACCTCAAAGACGCGTCTCAGTGGGAGTGTCAGGACCGGCTCAAAGAAGCTTCATTCTCTACACGCGAGCTGATAAACATGAAAATAACAAATAAAAAATACACCTGTGATGAAGCTTTGGTATTAGTAATGGCTGACTCTGATTCTGAGGGAGAATATCTACCTTTAGAGTTTTTTCAGCCGAGTGAAAGTGAGAATGAGCGAGAGTGAGAGTGCTTGTGTAACTTGGACAGCGGCGCCGCTGCTCGTGCCTTTCTCAGTGTCTCTCATAAAGCACACGCTGTTTTTTCCACATTTTGCCAAACATCAGTGAAAGAAACGGGAGGAAACTAGTCGCTCTGGCCGCGGTAGTGAAGGGGATGTTGGGAAGGGAAGCCGTGAGCGCGTAGCACCTGCAGCTTTACCTTTAGCACCTGCAGCTTTACCTTTAGCACAGGTGATAGAAGCCGGGGCGCGTGTACTCGCCGTGGCCGCGGTAGTGACAGGGAGTTTGGGAATAATGCGGCTTCTATTGACAGCTGTTTGGGACAAATACGTGTTGGTCATCCTCACACTTTACCCAGTGGAGGAGGGAGAGGCAGGGGTAAACATAGTCAGCGCTAATCAAAGCAGCGATCGTAATAAAAGTGATGGCTGTGTGCTGTGCTTTATGAGAGGTCCCACACTCTAAAAAAAACTACTAACTATGCCACATGGATGGATAAGAAAAGATAAAGCAACTGCAACCACACACATACAGTACATGTGTATATTTCTCATAACTATTTGCATACGTTTTACTAGTTATGGTTTATTAGAAGTTGTAGTTATTCTTTATTTTGGTAACGTTGCTTTTACAAATTACTGTTATAAAAATTTATTTCAGAAAAAGAAAAAAAAACAATTATAATGTTCATTAGTGTGTATGTACTGTAAATAACATAACCGCCAATATATAATGTCATGGTATGCAAATTGGATGCAAATTAGATAAAATTTAAAATGTATTTACTTATATACTTTGGGTCATACCTGACATTTTTCTAGTTTAGAGTAGGACTCTATCTCTTATCATTTTCAAACCACAGCCTTTTGAAATTTGGATCTCAAAAATCTGTATTTTTTTGAATAAACCCTGGCGCCTAAAGGGGACAAGAGACTGACAAAAACTATATGGGCATTATAGCCATAATAAATGATAGTACTGGATACTTAAGTACATTTGAAGGCAAATACTTTTGTACTTTTACTCAAGTGAAAGTTAAAAGGGAGTACTTTGGATTTTACTGAAGTAATATTTTACCTAATGTATCTGTACTTTAACTCAAGCACTTGGTTTGTGTACTTCGTCCACCACTGTTCTATTCCCAGTTCACCAGCCACTTACTTTTAAGTATTTCTGGAGAAGTGGATGAATTCACGTGTTGTAAACATAGAGGTTGTAAATCCAACAGACCCGAATCTCTGAACTACGTCTGCGGCACAAACTAACACGGCGGCGCCCATCGCGCATACAGCTCAACTAACGCGATTGTTATAAAAGGTGTTTAAACAACAATATACTTCCACTTGCATGTATTTGACAATCGGAATATCAGATATTTCATGCCATAGCTAACACATTTGTGAATATTCTGAATAAAAAAGGAAAAATGACATAAAAGCAGATCATCATTCATTCAGCACTGTTGCTGCTGCGGTGTGTCACGTGACAAGCAATGACGCGTCACCATGGAAACGCCGCCCCCCCTCTCACAATATAGTTCCCACGTCCCTGGTAGTGTGTGCGCGCTGGCTTTAGCGGTGCATTCAAGGGCACTCGTAAAACTGATGTTTGTTGTGACTGCCAGAGTTGTATTCAGGGCGAGCGCAGAGGGGAAATCTATATTGTTGCTTTTTTCGATAGTAATATCTTGAAAGTTCATATCTAGATGTAGATACAATAACGATATATCGTTCAGTCCTATTTTATATATACACACTAATATAAATAAAAAATAAATGTCATAGTAAATTCTCATACATCATTTAAAGGCAAGTCCAAAACTTTGTAAATCCTGCACAGTCAGGACAGAGGGAAGAAGATGACAGACAGCTGGTAGAGAGGGCATAGCATTCCTAACTGCTGTTTTAAAGACTGAATCTAAGATGATAGACAGCAGCAAACTTGAATGATGAAGTATCTTCATCAGTGACGCAGGAACAGTCACCAGGTCCTGAAAATAAAATAAAAATATACATGCTTTTATTTCTTAAATTAGACCATTTTAATGACAATAAAATGAGTAATTGCACTGTAACAGTGGAAAAAAAAATGAAAATGGGACTAAGCGCATTACCTTGTACAGCTTCCTCTTTATTGGAGTAGAGCTAGTCCTGGGACAATTCTGGCAGCTCCATCAGTGTCTGTGTCACATGACACACTCCTATTAGGCGTTCTGGCCTGGGCGGCTGCAAAAACAAGAGTTTAACAAATAAATTGTTATCTTGTGTATATGATGAGCCCCAAACATCTGGGTCCACAACTCACAAAAACTGCACAATCCCTAAAAGATGCTCTGCCTTTGCACAATCAGCCATTTTATTTCAAACCATCAAACAATGGAATCAGATTCCAGACAGTCTGAAGTTCTAAATCAATTAATTTATTTGTACATGGTGCCTGAGAAATAAAGAATTAAACTAAACATACAAAAGCTTCACAGTATTCAAACTCACCTTTGCTTCACCTGCAGATCTGCAGCGACTGGTTCAGGCTGGCACCCAGTTTCTCTGGACATCTTAGGCAAAAAAAAAAAAATGTTGTTTCCAATTACAGTACTATATTAATTCATTTTACAGATTTTAAACTGTTTTAATGACAATAAAATGATAGATTATCACACACCTCATGTGTTCTTGGGTTAGAATATTTGAAACAAGTAATTGCACTATAACAGTGAAAGAAAATGAAAACGGGACTAAACGCATTAACTTGTACAGTTCATGGTGCTCTCACTTCCATCTGGATGGTAGCTGATAAAAATATTCTCACAAAGCAAAGAATCTAAAGAAGACATCTAAACACAAACACTCACTGTTGCCATAGCCTACATGTTAGCGTCCTACTGGAGTCTGAGTCACCACTTTTCTGTGGATCTCCTTTAATTGTAAGTTGACTCTGAACAATTATTACTGTATATCCTCCGTGAAAGCACTAGTCTTTAAATCCGTGTGTACTGTCACTGGGTCAGTCTTTTTGGCCTGGCAGCTTGTGGTACACTGTCCCCTCTGCAGCGCCTGCTCTGCTCGGTTTCCTCCGGGGAGCAGCGATAAACAACATACACTAATGGTGCGCGCTTTTGCGTTCAATCAAATTAGCAAAGTTGACACGAAACAACTCCTTGAACCGCAACCTTATCGTGGTGGAGGGGTTTGAGTGCCCGAATGATCCTAGGAGCTATGTTGTCAGGGGCTATATGCCCCTGGTAGGGTCTCCCAAGGCAAACAGGTCCTAGGTGACGGGCCAGACAAAGAGCGGTTCAGAACCCTTTATGGAGACAAAAACATCAAGGACCGTGACGTCGCCCGGTATGGCGCAACCGGGGCCCCACCCTGGAGCCAGGCCCGAGGTTGGGGCTTGCATGCGAGCGTCTGGTGGCCGGGTCTTTCCCCACGGGGCCCGGCCGGGCTCAGCCCGAAGGAGCGACGTGGGGCCGACCTCCCGTGGGCCCACCACCTGCGGGAGAAACCATAAGGGGCCGGTGCAAAGTGGATTGGGTGGCAGTCGAAGGCGGAGGCCTCGACGACCCTCGACGACAGCTTGGGCTCTGGAACCCAAATCCTCGAGAGAGGCTGGACTCTCCACTACTCTGGAGTTGCCTGCGGCGAGAGGCGGCGGGCTGGTGTGGGCTTGCTCATAGCCCCCCAGCTTAGCCGCCATGTGTTGGAGTTCACCCCGTTGAACGAGAGGGTCGCTTCCTGCGCCGGGTCGGGGATAGGTCTCTCACTGTTGTTTGTGTTTACGGGCCAAATAGCAGTGCAGAGTACCCGGCCTTCTTGGAGTCTCTGGGAGGGGTGCTGGAAAGTGCTCCGACCGGGGACTCCATCGTTCTACTGGGGGACTTCAACGCTCACGTGGGCAGCGACAGTGACACCTGGAGGCGTGATTGGGAGGAGCGGCCCCGGATCTGAACCCAGTGGTGTTCTGTTATTGGACTTCTGTGCTTGCAACAATTTGTCCATAACGAACACCATGTTCAAGCATAAGGGTGTCCATCAGTGCGTGGCACCAGGACACCTAGGTCGGAGATCGATGATCGACTTTGTAGTTGTTTCATCTGACCTCCGGCCGTATGTCTTGGACACTCGGGTGAAGAGAGGGGCGGAGCTGTCAACTGATCACCACCTGGTGGTGAGTTGGATCCGATGGCAGGAGAAAGCTGGACAGACTCGGCAGGCCCAACGTACTGTGAGGGTCTGTTGGGAAGCGTTGGCAGAGCCCACTGTCAGAAAGACCTTTAACTCCCACCTCCGGCAGAGCTTCGACCAGATCTCGAGGGAGGTTGGAGACATTGAGTCCGAGTGGACCATGTTCTCCACCTCCATTGTCGATGCGGCCACTCGAAGCTGTGGCCATAAAGTCTCCGGTGCCTGTCGTGGCGGCAACCCCCGAACCCGGTGGTGGACACCGGAAGTAAGGGATGCCGTCAAGCTGAAGAAGGAGATCTACCGAGCCTGGTTGGCCCGTGGGACTCCTGAGGCAGCTGATAGGTACCGGCAGGCTAAGCGGACTGCAGCCCGGGTGGTCGTGGAGGCTAAAACGCGGGTCTGGGAGGAGTTCGGTGAGGCCATGGAGAAAGACTATCGGTCGGCCTCGAAGAAATTCTGGCAAACCGTCCGGCGCCTCAGGAGTGGGAAGCAGTGCCCTGCCAACACTGTTTACAGTGGAGGTGGGAACCTGCTGACTTCAACTGGGGATATTGTTGGACGGTGGAAGGAATACTTCGAGAATCTCCTCAACCCCACCGACACGTCTTCCACTGAGGAAGCAGAGGCCGAGGGCTCAAAGGTGGACTCGTCCATCACCCGGGCCGAAGTCACTGAGGTAGTTAGGAAGCTCCTCGCTGGCGGGGCACCGGGGGTGGATGAGATACGCCCTGAGTAACTCAAGTCTCTGGATGTTGTAGGGCTGTCTTGGTTGACACGCCTCTGCAACATCGCGTGTGATCGGGGACAGTACCTCTGGACTGGCAGACCGGGGTGGTGGTCCCTCTTTTCAAGAAGGGGGACCGGAGGGTGTGTTCCAACTACAGAGGGATCACACTCCTCAGCCTCCCCGGGAAAGTCTATGCCAGGGTACTGGAGAGGAGAATGCGACCGATAGTTGAACCTCGGATTCAGGAGGAACAATGCGGTTTTCGTCCTGGTCGTGGAACACTGGACCAGCTCTATACCCTCTCCAGGGTGCTGGAGGGTTTATGGGAGTTTGCCCAACCAGTCCACATGTGTTTTGTGGATCTGGAGAAGGCATTCGACTGTGTCCCTCGTGTGGGGGGTGCTCTGGGAGTATGGGGTCCGGGGCCCTTTGCTAAGGGCTGTCCGGTCCCTGTACGACCGGAGCAGGAGCTTGGTTCGCATTGCCGGCAGTAAGTCAGACCTGTTCCCAGTGCACGTTGGACTCCGGCAGGGCTGCCCTTTGTCACCGGTCCTGTTCATTATCTTTATAGCACAGTGGCAGAGTGGTTAGCAGAGCCTCACAGCAAGAAGGTCCTGGGTTCGATTCCCATCTAGGGCAGGGCCTTTCTGTGTGGAGTTTGCATGTTCTCCCTGTGTCTGCGTAGGTTTCCTCCGGGTACTCCGGTTTCCCCTACCACCAAAAACATGTACAACAGTCCACCCCAAACACACATGGGGCCAGGACTCCCCTGCAAAAGAGATTTGTAATCTCAGTGGGACTATCCTGGTTAAATAAAGGTTAAATAAAAATAAAAAAAATAAATTTATGGACAGGATTTCTAGGCGCAGCCAGGGGCCAGAGGGAGTCTGGTTTGGTGACCACAGGATCTCGTCTCTGCTTTTTGCAGATGATGTTGTCCTGTTGGCTCCATCAAGCCAGGACCTTCAGTGTGCACTGGGACGGTTTGCAGCTGAGTGTGAAGCGGCTGGGATGAGGATCAGCACCTCCAAGTCTGAGACCATGGTTCTCAGTCGGAAAAGGGTGGCTTGTCCCCTTCAGGTTGGTGGAGAGATCCTGCCTCAAGTGGAGGAGTTCAAGTATCTTGGGGTCTTTTTCACGAGTGAGGGAAGGAGGGAACGTGAGATTGACAGACGGATCGGTGCAGCTTCTGCAGTGATGCGGTCAATGGACCAGAACCAGTCTGGGTTCAAGAGCGGACACTCCACCGAAACTGCCCTGCTCTCAGTCATCGAAGCCCTGAGACTGGCAAAGGCAACATCCAAGTCATCTGTACTCATCTTACTGGATCTGTCTGCTGCTTTTGACACTGTTAATCATCACATCCTCCTGTCTTCTCTCAGTGCGTGGATAGGTCATTCAGAGTATCCTGGAGAAACGAGGTCTCTAAATCCCAACATCTCAATACAGGGGTGGCACAGGGCTCAGTGCTTGGACCGCTACTCTTTTCCATATAAATTACATCCCTTGGCTCTGTCATCCAGAAGCATGGCTTTTCCTATCACTGCTATGCAGATGACACTCAACTCCACCTGTCATTTCAACCTGATGATCCGACGGTCTCTGCTCGCTTCTCGGCATGCCTGAGTGACATCTCACTTTGGATGAAGGACCATCACCTGCAGCTGAACCTTGCAAAAACAGAACTGCTTGTGATTCCGGCCAACCCAGGGACCTGCCATAACCTCTCCATTCAACTAGGCTCATCAACCATTACACTAGCACTGCCAGAAATCTGGGAGTGGTAATTGATGATCAGCTAAACTTCACAAGTCATGTCGCCAGCACCACCCGGTCCTGTAGATTCATCCTCTACAACAGGAAAATTAGGAAAATTAGACCTTTCCTATCAGAGCACTCTACGCAAATTCTAGTCCAGGCTCTTGTCTTGTCCAAACTGGATTATTGCAATGGTCTAATGGCTGGACTCCCTGCCTGCACAACCAAACCTCTGCAGCTGATCCATAATGCAGCGGCAAGAGTGGTCTTTAATGAACCAAAGAGAGCACATGTAACTCCTCTCTTCATTAGGTTACACTGGCTCCCGGTTGACGCCCGCATTAAGTTCAAAGCTATGCTCTTGGCCTACAAGACCACCACTGGTTCTGCACCCTCATATTTTCACTCACTAATACAGACATACGTTCCTACCAGATTCCTGCGCTTAGCAAATGAACAACGTCTGGTGGTACCGTCCCAAAAAGGTAAAAAATCACTCTCATGTACCTTCTTTGGATCTGTTCCACAGGATCTACCTGCTGCTACAAGATCAGCAGATTCGTTAGCCATCTTTAAAAAACGTCTGAAAACACATCTCTTCCGTCAACACCTGACTGACAAACACTCAGTTCTACTTCCTTTCTATTGATTCCTTTCTTCAAAAAGAAAAATTCTCTTATCCTTAGCTCTGTATTCTGTGCTGGGTTTAAACTGACTAGTTTTATGTGCACTTATGCTTTTTGCTACATTGTGTCTCTTGGAATTAGAGACGAAACGTCTTCACCTTGAAAACCAAGTCCAGATGCTTTTACTCCAACCTTTTGTTCAAGATGTCGTGGATGACTGAGAACCTTCACAGACCTGTGTGTGCGAGGGAATCTTGTCTTTGGGATGGACAATTTTTTGACGCAGCGTGTTCCCTGGTTTAAAGTGGACTGGAATGTTGTGTTTGTAGAAAATCCTTTTAAGTTTTTCAGATAAACCAGGCACATAAGGGATAACTACACTCTTCCCTTTTGTCTCTGGTTCCTGTCTGTTTGGTTTCTGTGTCCTCTTGGTTTTGTTGAAAGTCAATTTGGGGTATCCACAGTCTCTCAGGGCTTTACGGATGTGTTGTTCTTCTTTCCGTTTACCTTCTGAGGTTGTGGGAACCTCTTGTGCTCTGTGCTGAAGAGTCTTGATGACTCCCAGCTTGTGCTGCAGTGGGTAGTGGGAATCAAATATTTATGTGTGTCTGTTGACTTCCTATTAACTTCTACTTGGAGAGTCCTGTCCTCACAAATAACCACTGCACAGTCTAAGAAAGCCAGGCAGTTGTCTATGGCATCTTAACGTGGACAAGACTCTCCAAGTAGAAGTTCACTAGCTTCTCGTCCTTCTGCCACTATTAGAGTGACTTGAGGAACTGAGTCTGTTACTCCATCTATTACTGCAGTAGCTGACATTATATTACATGCAGGGTTTTCTGGAAACTCCACTTGAAGATCTTTATGTGTACATATTACATTGTGTACATATTATTTGATTCCAACTGTCTTTACACTTGGTTTGATAACGGTAGATTTTTTCCCTTTTCCAATACAGGAATTGGTTGCTCCTGTATTGACCATAAACAGATATTCTATGGAGTCAATTCAATGCCACATAAAATACAAATTTCCCCAAAAGAATATTGTATTGGGGGAAAAAAAGTCCCGCGTGTCAGTCTGTTGTGGTTTTGCATTGCAATTTTCTTTGCATGGTTGATTTGACGTGGGGGATGAGTCATGTGATTGGCAGGTACAACGTCTCTACGAGCGTCCCTCCCCTTATGCCACATCATCAGCTTGTGTCCTGGACTGGACAGGCGACAATGGCGGAGGTTATTGCACACAACAGTGAGTTAAAGTTCATTGCTGTTGTGACAGAAAAGCGTTTTGAGATTAATTCAGGCGAGAAATGTATAGTTAACTTGAATTGTGGAGTCATAATGAAAAGATAGATCAGCACCTGAGGTTTTTGGACATGTGAAGACCTAGCACACCTCACTAGCTAGCGGCAGTCAGCGCTAATGGTCCCACATCAAAAACTCGGTTAGTTGTTTTGAGATTTTGCGCTGGCTCTGATAGTCCTTATCGTTTTCAAATTCGTATTGGCTACATCTAACGGGCTTTCTTTGTCTGTTTGTTTTTTACTCTTTACCTGTTTAAGGGCTGTCATGACTATTCTCTGAGACATATTTATTTTATTTTTGAAGCACTACTAGTGAAAAAGTTTAAAGTAATTTTATATATATATATATATATATATATATATATATATATATATATATATAACTTTGTCCTTCACCCTCCGCGGGTGGTCTCATCCTTCGAGCTCGGGTCCTCTACCAGAGGCCTGGGAGCTTGAGGGTTCTGCGCAGTATCTTTGCTGTTCCTAGTACTGCACTTTTCTGGACTGTGATGTCTGGTGTTCTTCCAGGGATCTGCTGTAGCCACTCTTCCAGTTTGGGGGTTACTGCCCCGAGTGCTCCGATGACCACAGGCACCACTGTTGCCTTCACCTTCCAAGCCTTTTCCAGCTCTTCTCTGAGCCCTTGGTATTTCTCTAGTTTCTCATGTTCCTTTTTCCTGATGTTGCAATCACTTGGTATTGCCACGTCAACCACAACGGCCTTCCTCTGCTGTTTGTCCACCACCACAATGTCTGGTTGGTTCGCCATTACCATTCTGTCAGTCTGAATCTGGAAGTCCCACAGGATCTTGGCTCGGTCATTCTCTACCATCTTTGGAGGTGTTTCCCACTTTGACCTCGGGGTTTCCAGTCCATACTCCGTACAGATGTTCCTGTACACTATGCCAGCCACTTGGTTATGGCGCTCCATGTATGCTTTCCTTGCCAGCATCTTACACATTGCAGTTAAGTGCTGGATTGTCTCAGGGGCCTGTTTGCACAGCCTACACCTTGAGTCTTGTCTGGTGTGGTAGATTTGGGCCTCTATTGCTCTGGTGTTCAGGGCCTGCTCCTGTGCAGCCATGATGAGTGCCTCTGTGCTGTCCTTCAGTCCGGCCCGTTCTAGCAATTGGTAGGATTTCTTGATATCAGCCACTTCAGTTATGTTCCGGTGGTACATCCCATGTATTGGTTTGTCCTCCCATGATGGTCCCTCCTCCATCTCCTTTTCCTCTGTTCCCCATTGCCTGAGACATTCACTGAGCACGTCATGTTGGGGCCTTATCATTGTGTGATGTACTTGTGGATCTTGGATGTATCATTCTGGATAGTGGCTCTCACACTCACTAGTCCACGGCCACCTTCTTTACGGCTAGCGTACAGTCTCAGGGTGCTGGATTTGGGGTGGAACCCTCCATGCATGGTGAGGAGCTTTCGTGTCTTAACGTCTGTGATCTGTATCTCTTCCTTTGGCCACCTTATTATTCCCAGTATCTGATCACTGGCAGGGCGTAGCTGTTTATTGCCCGTGCCTTGTTCTTGCCATTGAGCTGACTTCTTAGGACTTGCCTTACTCGTTGGAGGTATTTGGCAGTTGCTGTTTTCCTTGTTACCTCTTCGAGGTTGCCATTTGCCTGTGGTATTCCAAGGTACTTGTAAACATCCTCAATGTCTATTGTTCCTTCTGGGAGCGAGACCCCTTCTGTGTGGACTACCTTCCCTCTCTTCGTCACCATTCGACTACACTTCTCAAGCCCGAATGACATCCCAATGTCAGAGCTGTAGATCCTGGTGGTGTGGATCAGTGAGTCCCGCTCACTCTTAGCGTATAGCTTGATGTCATCCATGTAGAGGAGGTGACTGATGGTGGCCCCATTCCTGAGTCGGTATCCATAGCCAGTCTTGTCGATTATTTGGCTGAGGGGGTTCAGGCCTATGCAGAACAGCAGTGGGGATAGAGCATCTCCTTGGTATATGCCACATTTGATGGATACTTGTGCAAGTGGCTTGCCATTGGCCTCAAGGGTGGTTTTCCACAGCCCCATTGAGTTTGCAATGAAGTCTCTTAGAGTCCTGTTTATGTTGTACATCTTCAAGCATTCAGTGATCCATGTGTGTGGCATTGAGTCATATGCTTTCTTGTAATCACTCCAGGCAGTGCACAGGTTGGTGTGTCGGGTTCTGCAGTCTTGGGTGACTGTTCTGTCAACCAGGAGTTGGTGTTTAGCTCCTCTGGTTTCTTTGCCGATGCCCTTCTGTGCTTTGCTCATGTATTGATCCATGTGCCCACTTATCTTAGCCGCAATGATGCCTGACATGAGCTTCCATGTTGTGGAGAGACAGGTTATTGGCCGATAGTTGGATGAGACTGTACCCTTTGCCATAGAATATTATGGAGACATTTCAATGCCATATATATATATATATATGGCATTGAAATGTCTCCATAATATTCTTTGTCTTGTATTTTCACTAATATTGTCGGTTCATCTTGCGATTATGTAGATACAATTGAATTAATTTCTTCCTCTCTATTATTCTCATCGGGCGCTGGTTCCACCCCACCTGTCTTTTCCGCCAAACCTGCCTTGAAACACTCTCTGAGCTGGTATATCCCTGAACGGGAGCCATTAAGATTTTGGCAGATTATAATAAGCCAGTTGCAGTGGCACCTGCTCCATTGCAGAAGGCTGAAACACAAATGGAGAGTTATTTATGTTAGGCTTCAGTTAATTGCTACTCTTCTTGCGGCTGTCTCACTGTGACCACAGGCGCTTGTATTTTATTCTTAGCTGCATTAGTTTATTAGCCAGAGTTTTATTGGCCTCTTCCTTTCTGCTTTTCCTTTCTATAGCCTTCCACATGATGAATGATATGCTCTGCAAACAGTGACCATTGCATCTTCATTAATCCCACTACGTAATCAAGTGAAGTCTGTACTTCAGGAGGCATTGCTTTTTTAACCATCACTTTAAATAAACTTTGTGTTGTCTGATTTAAATTCCAGACGCTCCTTGTCTTGTCTCTCCATCGTCTTTGGAAAGTAAACAAGAAAAGTGATGACACAGAGTGTCCATCAAAATTTCTAAGTTTAGATAGATCTAGGCCTTATTTTTTTTATTTTTTTTTATTGTAATCCTGTCCAAACCTTGGCTCTGTGTCCATTAAAGCCTATATAATTGGCCTGATTTCCTTTAACAGCCAGAGGCAATTCAGCCACTATTAAAAGGTCTTCAGTTAGATGCATTCCAGCCAAATACACGATTAAAGCTTTCACATCTCCAAGAATGAGTATAATGCCAGCTGTTTTATCTTCAAAGTTTAATTTGAATTTTTTGCACCTTGTAACAAATTAGGGAGCCCATTAACTAGGCCAACCATATCTGTAAATGACCACGGTATATAATGAGGTCTTCCACTGCTTTTTCGAGAGGGTAAATCACCTCCCTGTTCTACAGAGACATTCCAGGTTCTCTCCATTTCTTACTTGCAATATTTAAGTCAGCTATTGCTTTTTCAAGCTGATTTATACTCTCTGTGGCCCGTCTCTACAAGTCTGCTGCAGACACTTTCAAGTTGTCTGTGGCATGTACTGGTTTTATGACTGGTGGCTTATTACCTGCGTCTGTGTCCAGGCATTTCTCTAATAACATTTTTGCCAATAAGACTCTCAAACTCTATGGGATAAATGTTTAAAGTCTCCCTTCTTCCTACCTTAACAACATATGGTTAACTTGTCGTACCTTCACTTAATAATGTTACTGCATGCAATATAAGAATATATAATTACTCGTACTAAAATATAATACTTATATGAGTACAACATTTTGTTTTAAAATGCATTTCTTCTCAGTTCTTCTATTATAACTGAAATTTACTCTGGGTTTTCGCTATATCTTGTTTAAATCCAAAAGACACACTCAAACGTGCTATATCTCAGACTGCACTGTATTCATAGCACGCAAAACCTCATTTTGAATACTTGCTGCAGTCCGGTGTAATTGTCCAAGTGTCCAAACAACCCTACGAATCTCTCTCTGTCTTCTCAGTATTCGACGCTCACGGCGCTCGACACGTACACAACGTCTTCCTTCTCCTTGCAGTGTCACAGTTGACACCTCCATTCTACCACCATACCTTCTCACAGGCACAATGTCCTGTTCACTTACGTCATTTCCCCCTTCATTGTCCTCCATACGGGAACTAGCTCGTGCGGCCATATGTTCTCTGTATGCGGTTAATTGTTGTTCAATCCGCTCAAGAATTTGCGCATCCGTAAGCACCATCTGCCTCTCCTCCACTGCCGGTACTGGTTCCATAGACCCCTCATCCGACACGCCGCTGACTTCTGGTAACTCTGGTCCCAGCGTCTCCTCGAATCAAACTTTGTCCGAAGTTTCGTCCTCGTCGTCCTGTCTCCTCACTGGGTTCACCTCAATTGGCCTTCCCGACCGAGTGCGTTGTCCTCCTTCCGACGTATTCCTGTGGTTCCAACCCCATGGCCGGTCACCGCGATTTCCACCTTGCTCAGAACTTCCTGGAGTATGAGGAGCCCGATGTATCGTTAGCCTCTCAAACAACCCACTGGGGAAGCTCTCCGGCGATGTTGGAGAGACACCCAATGAGCTAGATGGGGGATTTTAAAGCGTGTCCTCAAACGCCATTATTTCATTGGTCTGCCCGATTTCCTTCTCCCCAGTCTCTGATTGGTAAGACATTTTCTTCTGAAAAAGTCACAAAGTTAGCATCTCATACCAAGAATCCTGTTTAGCACATAGATAGTATAATTATGGATGATATCCGCCCATTGGTCCCCTATTTCCCGAAATAACCTCAAAGTCAGGGCGAAAAAATGGCGGTTACATCCGGACATTTCAGACTCCTTCGTCAGAGGATGTTACTAAAATGGGCAAAGGGAGCGTTGCACCGTAAGCCCATGGGAGGGCATTATGAGTGCGTGCGTGGGTAATTACGCCCACTCCGCTGTAGCCGAGGCTAAGGCAATTGCTAACTTGTTGCTAACCTGTTGCTAACACCAGGCTAACGCAAGTGGAGCTTCCCGCCCGAGATTTATGACCACACTATGTAGCTCTCTATAATGTTATATAGTTAACAAGGCTTTCGAATAATGCTTGTGGTATGTAGCTATAATATAGCATGCTAATCTAACTTTTTCTATTGTAGTTTAAAATATGGAAAAGGTCACTGTTCAAATTGCTCACTCTCAAGAGCCCACTGCCCAGACAAGTGCAGTTACACATAACTTTGGATACTATATTTTACTTAGTTATAGCCACGTTGTACATCACTCTTGTAGTTTTCACGATGGACCTGCCCTCTGCTTCTGCACCTGGAAACATCTGTTAAAACATCTGCAGCAGTTTTTTGTAGTTTTTGATTTTATACCACTAGATGGTAGATTAAATTATAAGTAAGGCATGCCCATACTTAAAGCAGAAAAAAAGTTTAAAACTGTAAAAACATGATACAATACATTTCATTGAAAATAAAAAAGTGCAAATGAATTGTAAACAGGTTTTTTTTAATGCTCAAGTGTGTAAAAGGTGTCACATATTTGTGATGCAGTTCCAAAAGGTTTGAGAAGCAGCAAACGAAGCCTTGTCCCATCAGGTTGTAAGGGTGAAGGTGGACGTGGCGAGGATGTGATGAGGAGTTTAAAATGACTGCTGCAGGACGGGACCCTGTGGAAAGTCAGACAAAAAAATAAATCACAAAACAAATTCAAGTTGGCCTGTCTTGGTTGAAAGCCCAATCACCACAACAAGGTGCAGGCCTTGAGTGGGAACATATAAGACGGGACAACAACTGTTAAATAAAATGCACATCCAGAAACAGGACATAAGGATTAAAAATAATAGCACAAGACAATACAGAACATGTAAAAATACAATGAACTAGGGTGGGCATGAAAGCGAACTTTCATGCCCACAGAGGAACATAACAGAGGAAATTATTCTGCCAACTCTATTAAAAACAAATCCTGTCAGACATATTCCACCAACGATGTAAACTATTGCACACACAGGCTCTCTGAAATGTACTTAGTTCATGCAGGCTCTAAGACATATAGAAAATGGTCTAATCAAGTTCAATTCATTTCCCATTTAAGGTTTGCATGGCCAAAAATGTACATGACATACATAATATTTACACTTTGACACTCAACACTGTCATTTGACACATTATTAACATTCTCAACCTCTCAACCAACATACCTGCCGTGACCGTCTAGGCTTTGGATGTTTGTCTTTTAATAAAAAAGAAATTGGTGTGCACAGCTGTGCTTGTCGAGCAAGTCAAGTCCTTCCCTGTTAAAAGAGATATAAAGAAAAGACATTATAGGGCATTGTAGCTACTTTATTTAATGTATTTCTTGTAGAATCACAGTTGTACATATTTTTTATTTAGAGCATTCCTGTATCAACGAGTTGTGTCCATGGTCAACTTGACACCACAAAAGTAATAGTAATCTATGGCCGCACTTGGAAGCAGTCTGTATCAGTACTTTCCCACTATGTCCACTGGTTGTAACTTGTTTCAACAGGTGAGTGAGTAGGTGTCTAATCTAGGTGCAATGTAGCAAAGTGAGCAAATAAGTGTAAAAAGAGTGCATCTCAATAGAAAAATACTAACAAATTGATAGACTAAATAGATTAGAAAAACAGCTTTCAGTCAGTCTGCCGTTTCTTTTCGAGCTTCCAAATAATGGAATATTATTCCAACTACCATCAGAAAAATTAATTTAACTGGATTATTTCACTCTCTTTCAAAAATGTGGCTTTTCAGATCAGACTTGTCAGTATTAAACCCCTCTGTGCCCTGCTGTTTTAACAACTTCTGTTTCTCTTTGCTTAATAAGATGTCTGTAGTGTAACTAACGCATGTTTTCTATTTGTCCTTTTTAATTTTGAAATATTTTTTTGTATTTTATTTGTCTCCCTAATGGCCTGCATGTAATTAATGCAGGCCTGATAAAGCTGCTGCTCGCTTGTGACTCATAGCAGTTCTGCAGTTCTACAATAACCCATGTGGACTAATGTTATTATACAGTTGTACTGTTGGTCAGTATGTACTGTCCTTGTAATAAAGATGACACAAAGCTTTGGGTACCCTCAAATCAGTGCAGAAGCAATCCATCTCAAAGTGTTGACTGCACAACCGACTGGAAGAGGTAGGAGTCCAGTTCTGTCTCCTCATCTTCAACACCCACTGGTCCAGTCTGTCTGGATTAAACAAACATACAAAAACAGGTGTTAGTATGACCTTAAAAGGTTACCAAACTTGTACTGTACATATAGTGTTACAATAACAACTGCAGGTTAGGGTAGATAACAACAGGGCTTCACATAAACAAAATATCATGGTCATAAGCTTATAATAATTTCTCTTAGACTAAGTGACTAAAAAAGATTATGTTTTAACATAAGCTATGTACATATGTTTACATTACCAATTTTTTAAGCCCATATTTATAAATATTAAAATAGTAGTTTATACCTTAGATGTATTGAATGTAAATGAAAAGTGTTAACAGCACTAGGTACTACCAGGGTAATACATTGAAGGTACTAGGTACAGTTGTCATACTTTATAAACACACTCTGAGGGTAGTGCGTAGTGCACCCGGTGAATAATGCAGGTTTACCAATTTACCAAGTTGCGCTCATTTGCACGTTATATGTCAAAGCCATAACATACTTAATTCGATCACTTAGAAACATATTACAGCTATCATGAATAAATCTATTGTTTTGATGTTAAACTATGTTTTTAGCCATGTACGCAATGCAAATAGTGTTTGGATTTGAGCAAGAAATGACATGATATATTGTATATCTGGATCTATTTTTTAAAGCAAAGCCAGTAAAAATAAATTTGAAACTCTACCTCAACAGTATTATGATTAACATCTAATTCTAAATTACCGTACTCGATGTACGGTAATTTAGAATTTATGTGGGTTTTGAGCTGTGTTAGATGGGGAAAAGTTGGTAGCTAGGCTAAGTAGCTGAGTAATGCTATATATTTACCCGCTAAAGAGCTCTTAAAACCATCCATAAAACCAAAAAAATTGTATTACTCACCGAAAAAACTAAAGACCACACTTGGAGAGTCTGTTAGTACAGCCAACAGCAAGGCAAGCCATTTCAACATCGTTCTTCTCAAATACTCAGAGAACAGCCGACGGAACAGGAACAGAAGCCTAGCTCCGGGCAGCTCCGTGATACTGCTCCAGCAAGCTAACTAGCCACTTGTTAGCCAGCTAGCCACACGACGTTCGCGTGGCTCGGTGATTGACACATGCACACCGAGGTAGCCACACCCAAATTTATTCACAAAACTACACTTTTCAGATAGCATAAACGGACGTAATAATCAAAAATTCACCCCCCCCCCCCCAGAGTTGTCACATAATAAAAACTTAGGTCTAGAGACAGGAGCCATCTTTTGTACCAGGCTGTAAACATGATTTTTACACCTGTAAAGTCGTCATTGGGTTTCTCCTTATATTTCCGCTTTTGGAGCCTGCCCTCTGGTGGACGGCTGTATATCGCTGGATTTCGCGGTAAATCTCCGTATGGCGGCGCCCTTACGCAACGACCATTTGAGAGGTACCATGGGAGAGGCTTGGTTTAGCAGCATAGTCTGTTTGAATTTAGTAGTTGTCCTTCTAATAATAATCTCAATACACCTGTATATTCTCCATATCTCTTCTTCAGGTCCTTTGTCGTGTTTTCAATGTGCAATTTGCCCTGTCTTTTCAGCTGTATATGTGTACTAAATAAAATGTCCAATCCTAATTTTAGCGTCACAATGTCTAGTTTTGTTTTAGTGAACAAAGGAGTACATACACCTGCAGCAGAGTTAACCATATTATATCTATACATCAAATAAACTTCATCCCTCTCTACAATTAATCCTATCGGCAAAGTAAAAACATGTTTTATCCATTTTTTTTTACAATCTATTGACTCTTTGTAATTCTACTGGGGGTGCAGGTAAAAGAAAACCTTGTGATTGAACAGACACTGCATGATATTGTACATACATTTTTGATTTGTTAATTAAAATTGGCATTAAAACCTCTTGCAATTCATTGTTAAACTGTCCCGAATCTAAACCTTTTTTCTGTCCTCTTCGTTTCCTTTTCTTTTTACAACCATTATTCTTTACCCACAAATTCTGACAGAGTATTCATTTCTTCATAAATAGGTTCTTCCTCCTCCATGTACTTTAATTGTAAATTATCTCACGCATACATTGGAAACTGTCCAGCAAATATGTTCGTAGCTCGGCGGACTATTAGTTTAATAAACGGTAATGCGCAGCACAAAACAACCATTGCTATTAATAGAATCCCCGCAATTGCTAATCCTACAATTTGAAAAAACTTTGGCCATGTTAACTGACTTAACCGATTTGTAAATTCCACTAAAGCCCTTAGGCTTCGTATTTCAATTAGAACCTAACACATGCTCATTCCTCAATTGCTTAAATTTTTTTAACTGTACATCATTCTCCGTCTATCAACTCACAAACCCCTTGTTCTTCCGCTAGCATTCCATCCAAAACAAACCTATTCTGTAATGTCATTAATGATGTTGCATGCACCTGCTGACCAAAACCCTCAATTGCATCTATTGTCCAATTTATAAATCTCTGTTGATTGTACCATAAGTAATTAATCCACCTGCTATTGCGTGCAGCGCTCGCAGCGTTAGCGGCCTGCCCTACCTATGGCAACCACCCAAATGTCTCCCCAGAAATTATCCATTCTTCTGAAATGGCTTCATGCTGATCGGGAATTCCCCCTGGTTGCTTATTCCATAAAATATAAACTTCTGAGTCTTTCTCCCATTTTCCTTTTGTGCTTCTGGTCTGTCTAATGTTACTTATGTTATTATTAATTTTCTTCAACTCTATTTCCACCACCTGACTCGTTATCATAATTGATGCACAAATACCAGTCCAATTCTTGGGTAAAGTAACTCTAATACTATTCATATCATCGCATAACCAGAATATGTCTGCCAAAGGCTGTGTTCCCCTTGCTAGCATGGGCAGCCCATGTTGCGTAATAAAGGTGTTATTGCGTATAACCCTTAAATGTCTTCCATCTTCGATAACTTGCTCACACTGAATAGCAGCTCTTTCAGTTGTTTTACATATATACAGTCTGGCCTCACTCGCATAACTTGGTCTATAACGTGCTGGTAACTTCTGATTAACTTCATTTAATTCTCTGATCCATAGAGGCATTAGCCCACATGGCAGCTCTAATTGAATTACCTCCTGCAATACAAAACGGATGTATTATTTCTTCAGACATGTCAGGTACATGCGGTATCCATGCCTCTATCTCAGATTGTATTGTTCTTGGACATATAGTTGCATCATCTGTCCAACTTCCCCTAACACCACTTGCTAGTTCTACTGCACACATAGCAAAACAAGTTCCTTTTGATTCACATGTATTTGTATTAACTCCTGGAATTGGTCGTATTGTGGGCACTCTTTTAGAATTCTAACATGTAATTAGGGCTGGGTATTGTTCAAAATCTTTCGATCCGGTGCCAATTTCGATACCTCAGTTTCGATACCGGTTCCTAACGATACTTTTTTCGATACCATGTGTTTTAAAATCCATTTCAAAATCAACACAAATACATTAAACACAAAACTTTTATTTTTCATCTTAATTAAAACAAATTCTGGTAACACTTCACACTCACACTTCACACATCGTATCAATCCTAACTTGGCCAAAATTTACAAAAAAAAGAGAAACCTTTTTGCCACAACATGAACATATTATAAATAAATTATATTGTGTACATCCTAATATTGAACCAACTAAAATTCAAAGGAATGTAAAAAAAAAAAAAAACTTTTTAGTGCAAAATCAAACTGTATTTGTGGGTAACCGCTCAGCAGTTTTTCTTCAGAAAGATCAACATGTCGGCTTTTTCTGGCAACAGACAGGCCAGCTAATGGTGTCCCCAGCCATAGAAAATGTATGGTCTGAGGGCGTCGATGAGGCTTGTACACAGAGAAACCTGGCTGCCAAGCTGGATAGCATTAGCAGTGTGTCCTTCTTACTCCACCACCAAGTTGCTGGATTCACTGTAGAGAGTGTACACGGCAAATCTCTGTAGAGCTGTATCTCCTCCTGAATCTTCTCTGAGGTGCTGGTCATGCTGTTGGCTGTTACTTCTATCGCCATGTCTTCCTCTGCAAAAGGAGGCAGAGGCTAATGTGAAGGGGGAAATAACAGCGCTAACGCTACAGCAACCAACTAGCAGCACAAGCTAACATACATAAAGTGGTAGTCAACGTCATGGGGATGCATTTGGTTTAAGTAGGGAAATTACACTTATCTGTCAAGTATTTCTAAAATGTGAAACCTTAACGTTACGTTGGAAAAACAAAGATGTTGCCTGGTCAAAGAATAAGGTTAAAGCTAGCGCCTGGGTAACGTTACATCGCAACGCAGAGTTGCATCCACACACCCAAACCACTCGTGTTAGCGTAAACAATTACTTTAACTTCTGTTCGCTAAAAAGGTAATATCTTCCTTTCTTACCTGCTACAATGTCAGAAATGCCAGATGATGTTGAAGGGGGCAGGTTTGACTCCGATGAGGTGCAAGGCTCCTCTATTTCCTTCTTTTTACAGTCGAATACCGTGCAACTTTCTGCCTTCATATTGATCCCGTGCATGGTCAAATGCTTCATTAAATTTGTGGTATTGTCGGCTTTGGTTGCAATACACTTGTCGCATATGTTGCACTTTGCTGACTCGGCATCCACTTGTAGCCACACTCTAGATCTCTTTGGCATTATAAAACTGGAACGTTTGGAGATAAAACAACTAACGTTACACTTGTGTTGTGTGACTGCGAGTGCGAGTATCTTCAGATATCCCACCGTCACGTCACGTGGTGGTGGACAGCCAATCACGGCGAATGTAGTTCCTTACATGCACGTATGCTACAAGCTCACACAGACACAGCCGCTTGGCAAAAAAAAAACCCGGCCGCTTGGCTTTTGGAACCGAAATTTGGCACCGAAAGATAAATAATTTTTCGATACTCATAGAATCGAAGTTTTTTGTTCGATACCATAAAGGTATCGAAGTTCGGTACCCAGCCCTACATGTAATGCAATCTTTCTTTTGTGACTTGTCTAGCTGAGAATTTCTCATCTCTTTATTTTGACGTAATGACTTAACCTCTCTGATCCAATTTAAGTTTTATTAGTTTCCTAGCTTTTCTTTTAATCATCTTGATTCCCTTCTTTATATCTATACACTGATCCTGTGTACATTCAATTTCTAAAGTGAGAGCTCCTTCTCTCCTACACTGCCTGAATTCTGATTCACCGTGAGTAATTGTTTTATTTGGTCCTATAACCCAAGTTCGATTTTTGTTTGATCTTGCATAGGTTACATTTAACGGTAAATCCTCTGCTTCAGTTGCATGTAAACTTAGCACAAACGCACATTTCCTTTGTTCAAATTCAAATTCTGTCTCGTCTTTTATATTATTTCTTATGTTGTTATTCAGTCCTATTATTGTCAAACCTATTGCTATGGTCATGAGAAAAAGCTTTGTTCTCCATTTAAAACATCCTGTTTTTTCCCATCCTTCTGTCTCATAATTTACAGTGATTAGGCAGCGATGGCTCCGTCTCCTTGGTATATGCATCATCCTGGATATTTTGATCAGAATTATTGTTCTTTCACCCCTCTTTGATCCTTATTTTAAGGATCACAGACAACTGTTTCAGAGCTTTTATCCGAGTCTATGTGACTATTCTCTCCCTGATGGGCCTCTGCCCTGCTCACAGGCTTTTCCTGCTTGTCTCTCAACCTCTGAGAACGTCTTCTTATCACTGGCTCTTCTGTATTTATCTGATCTCTGTTGTGCTCCTCAGGGATCTGTGCCCTTTCTTTCAAAAACGTTTTTATTGTGTTTACCTTGAATGGTGCGTCTGAAGGCCGACAACACGACAAATGGTACCAGACTTTCTTTCCAGCAACTCTCACAGCATTTTCTGTGGACAGCAGCACCTGGTATGGACCTAACCATCTAGACTCCGCCCACTTTCGTTTGACCACTTTGATGTACACCAAGTCACCAGGCTTGACGTTTTGTAAAGATGCTTCTGTTTCAGCAGTGTTTTCTCCGGCTGTTTTAACCTGTTGAAATAAGACCTTATGAATTTCTGTTAAATGTAGATATTTCAAAAGTCCTTTCTTACATTGTTCCAAAGGTGGATTCTCTGCGGCGTTAGATGAGTTAACCTATTGGCCTGTGACCTCATAGACATTAACGCCAACGATAATGCGTCCAACCAATTAATCTTATTTTGACTGTCTATTATCTTAGCCAATTTTCCCTTTCGTGTACCATTAGCTCTTTCCAATGTCCCCTGCGCACATGAATGGTACACATAGCCAAACTTTTGCTATATCCCAAGCCTTGACATTGCCTGACGCATCAATGCTGATGCAAAAGCAGTTCCATTGTCACTAGATAATCGTTTGGCAATTTTTTGATAGCTTGTCAGCTAAATTATTGCCTTTACTTAATAAATTCTTAGCTCTCTGGTGAGCGGCGCATTTCATGACAGCAAGCTTGGCAGGCAACTTTATTGCTGCTAATAAATCCGTTATTGCCTCTTTGTGTATCAAGTTTCCCATTGGCTTTCTGAAAACCCCGTTGCTCCCATGTTTTGGCATGCATATGAACGACTCCATTGCCATACTGTGAATCTGTATAAATGTTTACTTTTAAGCCTTTAGCCAGTATACATGCTTCCGTCAGAGCTTTTATTTCAGCTAATTGAGCTGAACACGGCTGTGGGATTCCTCTGGTCTGTACTGTTGTTGTCTGCATTAAGTTTTGCAATGCCATAGCCTGCATGCATTCCTTTATCATCTCGGAAACAAGATCCATCTACAAATAGTGTCAAATCTGCTTCAATCGGCTGATTATACATTTCTTTCCGTGGCTTTAGAAATTTAACTGTCGATTTTAAGCAGTCATGCTGTTCTCCATCTAAAGGCGTGACCATTTTGGTGGCCAGATTGACCGTATTACAGGGTTGTGTTAATTCAGAGAATGCTTTGTCAGCTTCTACGTTCCTATTTAATCGAGCCCCAATTATCATTTTGACCTGCAGATTTCATTAGACCTCTTAATGGTGCAAAATCACAAATCCATTGTCTACTATAGCCAGCTGTGCCTAAAAATGTCATCATTTGTCCTACAGTCTGTGGCTTCAGGGTTTTGTAATAGCCTCCATATGAGACGGAGCAATTTTTCTCTTATTGCCACTCAATACTCGGCCTAGATATTCCACCTCAGATTGACAAAATTGTAATTTTTCTTTACTAACTTTGTGTCCCCCATGTGCTAGACTTTGTAACACAGTGATTAGGGCTACATATTAGCAGATTGTCTACATATTGGATAACTACTCACGACGTTCAAACTTTGCAGATCATGAGTCAGCGCCTTGTTGAATTTTGATGGGGACAACTTTAGGCCTTGCGGGAGTCAGTAGGACAGGCTCCTCTCTCTCCCGTCTCGGTCATAAAAGGTAAAACAGAACAGGTAGCGTAAGTCAGGATGTATAGGAATGCTGAAGAATGCTGAACACAAATCGATGACCGTGAACCACTCTGATTCCGCTGAAATATTAGACAGTATCAGGCAGGGGTCAGGAACAATATGCCTTTCATCCTCAATAATTGCATTAATTGCTCATAAATCATGTACCAACCTATAATCAATTGAATGTGGTTTCTTTATAGGAAAATTTGGTGTATTACAAGGACCCTTTAATTCTACTAATACTCCTGCGTCTAGTAACCCTTCAATTGTCGGCCTTATTCCTTCAATTGCTTGTTGACTTAGGGGGTATTGTCTTATTTTTGGCAGTGCACTTCCAGGTTTAATGCGTATTTGTATTGGGGGTGATGATTTAACTAGCCCTACATCTGTTTTGCTTTTAGACCAGACATCAGCTGGTACCTGTCAAACAAGACATTATGTCTCTCGGATAAGACTAATTGATTCTGTCTACAATTACTCTTTCGGCCTGGCCTATATCACAAGCTTCTGTTTTTATTCTAAAATATTGATAATCTTCTGAGACATCAACCTCTTTATTTTTGGTAGATAGCCAATTATTAACGCACATCACAGCCTTTACCATTGGTTTAAGTGCACACAACTCCACTCCCCCTGCCAACATTAATGTGACATGGGGAATAGAGTCCGTAATCAAAAACCAAGATTCAATTTGGGTAATAAGCGGTACCGGTACAGCTCCTTGCCTGCCTATATATATATTAAGAAATATTATTGCCATTCATGTGTTCTTGCCAGTTGTCCTTATAATCCATATTGTCTTGATTTTTATCATACATCATTGTACAATGTAGCAGCGTTTTTGGCACACGTAAAGTCTTAAATTGTCTCTTTAATCCAGAATTTACATTTCAACCAATTGTGTTAACGCTTGGAATTTCTGGGCCATCTCAGCCAATACAAAACAGGTTGAACTGTCACTTTTGTGCCGTGGCAGTCATCCTTTTACTCTCCGTGTTATCGGGAAAATCCACAAGGAAGGTACAAGGAGGTCTCCATACTAGACATCTCTTCCCAGAATATTAGTTGGGTAGTTTTGGAAAATAATAATGACATTCTTAATGTCCTTCCTGCTACAATCAGTTGTACTTTCTTTGTGAGAGGAATAATTTGTGTTTTCCCGGAGAATCCCACTGTTTTTACATTTGTATCAGATAATGGTATATCTCTTCCTTCTCTTCCAATACAAGAGTAGGTTGCTCCTGTATCAACCATAAATTAATAGTCATTGTCTTGTATTTTTAATATAATTATCGGCTCATCGTGTGATTGAGTAGATACAACTGGGACAATTTTCTTCTCTCTCCTATTCTCCGGGCACCACTAGTACGTTCTTCCTTGTCTTGTCATTGGGCCGTTTGGACACTCCCATTGCATGTGTCCCATCTGACCACAAGTTCAGCACCCTTCAGGCCTCTGCCTTAGTCCTGAGATTAATGGCCTGCCGACTGAAGTAAAGTCAGTACTTACAGGATGCTGCTTAGGTCTGTTTCTTTGTGTTGGCAGTCCTTGTTCTCCCCATGGCCTCCCGTCCTGAGTCCAATTGGCTTGTTGAGGTAACATTTGTCCTGCAATGGGATGTAGGGACTAGGGATGCTCATTTTGATTAATTTTCCCGACCGACAACCGCCGCTCCTTAATCGATTATTAACCGTTAACTGATAAGATTATAATATTGAATTGACATTAACGGCTTAGTGTACAACGTCCCGGTCCCGTGACGTAAACACGCTACAAAAGAAAGCCTGCGTTGTGCTTGCACCTCGTCATGCAAACCCCAACAATATATATACCAAATTAAAGCTTAAAGTCTCATCTTTCAGACGATATAAACCATTTTAACACGTTACAACCACAGCGCCGACACCAAAGCCTTTTTTACAGACAAGCACAAAGGTTTAGTTTGGACTTGTCTTACCTTTGACGGGTCTCTTGGACTGAAACGGCAACAAATCCACATAAGCTTGGTGTCTTTCTGTCTGTAAAGGTCCAGGGAATAATATCCAGTAAAATAATTAGGTCCACAAGACATGTTATATCCTCCAAGGCTCAAAAACTGCAGAGAAGTATTTCCAACTTGAAAACTGCTGCGACATTTTTTGTCATTTCTATTGATAATAAAAGCTATAAGTCCTTTCGAGACCGCGAAAAAAGCTAAGTAAATGCTAACAGGAAGTGTTAGCCTTCGATTGACACCTTTTTCAGCCAACTCTGACGGTTTTTGACCGGGCGGGACCTGGATATGCACCAATGGCCGCACAGACATCTTCAGGCATGTGTCAGGTGTGTGGTTGCGCGTGCCGACGCCAGCTTTAATAAATATAAGCTATATATTAGGCTATTTTATTTTTAAACCATGCAGCAAACAAAAAA
This sequence comes from Perccottus glenii, assembly GCA_024416835.2. Lineage (NCBI taxonomy): Eukaryota > Metazoa > Chordata > Actinopteri > Gobiiformes > Odontobutidae > Perccottus > Perccottus glenii. Next base: position 61,583,438 of record CM044546.2, read on the forward strand.
AAAAAAAACTTAAAAAAAAAACGTTTTAAACAGTTTAACTGATAGTATTAATCGGTCAAAATATTTACTTTAGGTTAACGGTTAAACGGTCAATATGAGCATCCCTAGTAGGGACACAAAAGAGTTATTCATATCCCTGGCTGCGGCTGGACGCTGCTGCGGCTGCTGCATCTGCTGATAATTTTCTGAAGTCATTATAGGAGCTTGCAATTTTATTTTTTCCTTCTTATTACTGTTGGTTAAGTCGTTTACTTGCAGCTGTGTTAGCTTATTCACGAAACTTTGATTAGCTTTTTCTTTTTTCTCCTACAAGCTTCCAAATGATGTGTAATATGTTCAGCAAACAAAGTCCCTTCCATCTTCATTAATCCTACTACTGAGTCCAGTTTAATTTGAACTTCAAGCGGCATTGCCTTTTTAACCATCACTTTGAACAAGCTTTGTGTGGTTTTGTTTAAGTTCCAGGCGCTACCTGCTTCATCTCTCCATCTCTTTTGAAACGTAAACAGGAATTTTGATGAACACTGTATCATTTAATTTTTCTGACTCCAGTTTAGTTGGGTCTAGTCGCTCAGAGAATATCTGACGGAGCTCTGCCCAAATCCTGGCTCTGTGTCCGTTGAAGCCTATGTGGTCGGCTTCATTTCCTTGTATAACCAGTGACAACTCAGCTGCTGTAAACAATTCTTCAGTTATGTGCTTCCCTGCCAGATACATAATCAATGCTTTAATGTCCCCTAGCTCTAATCGAGACCCAGCTGTTTTATTTTCTAAATCAAAATTTGGTTGAGATCTGGTGACATTTTAGTTCAGTGAACTCATTGTCATGTTCAAGAAACCAATTTGAAATGATTCGAGCTTTATGACATGGTGCATTATCCTGCTGGAGGTAGCCATCAGAGGATGGGTGCATGGTGGTCATAAAGGGATGGACATGGTCAGAAACAATGCTCAGGTAGGCTGTGGTATTTAAACGATGCCCAATTGACACTAAAAGGCCTAAAGTGTGCCAAGAAAACAGTCCCCACACCATTACACCACCACCAGCCTGAACACTGGCAACAAGGCATGATGGATCCATGTTCTCATTCTGTTTAGGCCAAATTCTGACTCTACCATCTAAATGTCTCAACAGATATCGGAATTCATCAGACCAGGCAACATTTTTCCAGCTTCAACTGCCCAATTTTGGAGAGCTTGTGCAAATTGTAGCCTCTTTTTCCTATTTGTAGTGGAGATGAGTGGTACCCGGTGGGGTCTTCTGCTGTTGTAGCCCATCCGCCTCAAGGTTGTGCGTGTTGTGGCTTCACAAATGCATTGCTGCATTCACAAATGCTTTGCTGCATACCTCGGTTGTAACAAATGGTTATTTCAGTCACAGTTGCTCTTCTATCAGCTTGAATCAGTCGGCCCATTGTCCTCTGACCTCTAGCATCAACAAGGCATTTTCGCCCACAGGACTGCCCCATACTGGATGTTTTTCCCTTTTCACACCTTTCTTTGTAAACCCTAGAAATGGTTGTGCATGAAAATCCCAGTAACTGAACAGATTGTGAAATACTGAGATTTAAGCAATTTTGAGCGTGGCATGGTTGTTGGTGCCAGACAGGCACCAACAACCATGCCACGCTCAAAATTGCTTAAATCTCCTTTCTTTCCCACTCTGACATTCAGTTTGGAGTTCAGGAGATTGTCTTGACCAGGACCACACCCCTAAATGCACTGAAGCAACTGCCATGTGATTGGTTGATTAGATTCTTGCATTGATGAGAAATTGAACAGGTGTTCCTAATAATCCTTTAGGTGAGTGTATATTGTGGATCATTGCAGCCTTTTGTCAGTATGGGAAGCATTCCTGTTCCTACATCATCTTCAGTCTCTGGAGGGGGAGGGGTTATTAACTGCCGACTTCGAAGTTTCATACCATTTCTCCTATGTTCATATTTTGCTTCCTCTATCTCTGCTAGTGTTTTTTCAAGCAGATTTATTCTCTTTTTTGCTCGTCTCTGCAGCTCGTCTGCAGCCTCTTCTCCTGCTTCTTTGATGTATTTAGACTTTACGACCAGTGATTTAACACTTTAACACTATTGTCTCTCCTTTAGCTCCTCATTTACCAGTCCACTCAAAGTCTGACTGCAACAGGTTTTTACATTCCTTTGTGAATAAGGTACATGATATAAGAGCCTCTATAAACCCATCATCTGTAAACACGTCTTGGGGTTTATCTCCTCAGTGCTCTTGGTCCACCTTCTCACCTGTCACCGAAGAGGACATTAAGGGTCTACTAAAAAAGGTGAAACCATCATCAAACCCTCTAGATGTAATGCCAACTTCACTGCTTTTAAATGTATTTGATTTAGTTGGTCCATATGTTGTTAAACTGATCAACCTTTCTCTTTTAACTGGTTCTGTGCCCAGCTCTTTTAAACAAGCGGTCGTCAGCCCCATTCTGAAGAAGCCCAATTTGGATTCTTTTGAACCAAGCAACTACAGGCCAATCTCTAAATTGCCTTTTTTATCTAAAATCCTGGAGAGAGTGGAGGCGGAGCAGCTGACTGCGTTTCTTAATGAAAATAATTTTATAGATAAATTTCAGTCAGGCTTCCGAAAATGTCATTCAACTGAGACTGCCCTGCTGAAGATATCAAGTGACATTATGATGGCGGATTGACTCTGGGCAGTACTCTGTCTTGATCCTACTGGATTTATCGTCTGCTTTTGATACTTTGGACCATTATGTATTGTTAAAGCGTCTGCAAAATGAAACGGGTTTCTCTGGATCAGTTCTAAAGTGGTTTTCCTCCTACCTAAGTGACAGATCTTTCTGTGTCTCTATTAACAATATTCTGTCTGAAATGACCCCTCTGTCATATGGAGTTCCTCAAGGCTCAGTGCTAGGTCCTCTTTTATTTTTATTGTACATACGCCCTCTTGGTGAAATAATTCACGGTTTTAAAAATGTGTCTTATCACTTTTATGCTGATGACATTCAGTTGTACTGTTCTTTTATTCATTCATTCATTCATTTTCTACCGCTTTGTCCCGTTAGGGGTCGCGGGTGACTGGAGCCTATCCCAGCAGCTTTGGGCCTGAGGCGGGGTACACCCTGGACAGTGGCCAGTTAGTCGCAGGGCTAACATTTAGAGACAAACAGTGACAGACAACCATTCACTCTCACATTCATTCACTAGGGACACTTTAGAGTTGCCAATTAACCTATACATACTGTTCTTTTAAAGACTCTGAATTTCATAAACTTACTGATTTGTTGGACTGCTTTTCATGCATAAAGAACTGGTTATACAATAACTACCTACAGCTGAATACAAAAAAGACTGAAACTTTAATCTTTGCACCAGACCAAAAAATACCTCAAATCAAACAACACCTTGGTTCCCTGGGTTCTTCCGTCCAGTCGAGCCTCAGAAACCTTTGTGTTCTGTTTTAACAATCTATGTCTCTGGACAGTCATTCTAGACAGTTGGTCAAAAACTGTTTTAATCATTTGAGAAACATTTCTAAATTGAGAGTGTTGTCTAAAGCTGACTTGGAGATGATTATTCATGCTTTTATTTCTTCTCGTCTTGATTATTGTAATTCTCTTTTTACTTGTTTTAACAAATCGTCTCTGAGTCGGCTACAAATGGTGCAAAATGCTGCAGCTAGGCTTTTAACTGGAACCAACAGAAGGGCTCACATTTCCCCGGTTTTATCCTCATTACATTGGCTTCCAGTCAAATTCAGAATTGATTTTAAAATTTTAGTCTTGACTTTTAGAGCTCTGCATGGACAGGCCCCACAGTACATCACTGACCTGCTGACCCCTTACTCCTCCTCCCGCGCTCTTCGGTCTTCTGGTCAGAACCTTCTAACGGTCCCCAAAACCCGTTTTAAAACTCGGGGAGACCGATCTTTCCAAGCAGTCGCCCCCAGACTCTGGAACGCCCTGCCCCTGTCACTACGACTGGACGTTTCTGTTGATTCTTTTAAAAAGCAGCTGAAGACACTTTTATTTAAACAAGCTTTTAGTTGATTGGGCTTTTTATGTTTTGAATATTTTGTGGTTTTAATTTTTATTCTCATAGTTTTATTGGTATTTTATTGCACTTTGTAAAGCACTTTGTGATTTATATCTGTGAAAGGTGCTATATAAATAAAATTTACTACTTACTTACTTAAGGCTGTAAATTCCTCAGATAAGCTTGACTTCAGCTTGACTTTTTCTGATATTTTTTTAATTCCATATTTATCTTCTTTTTCTTTGAGTTTTCTTCTATAATTCTTTGGACTATGTAAAGTTTGAATGAAACACTGAACTTTGAATGAAAGGAAGGCAATCTTCAGAGGAACTCTCCTTCTCACAATATTTTTGGTTTAAAAATCTCTCTGCAACTGTTAGTTGTTTGTAGTCACGTCTATCTTGTCGGGGCTTTTCACGACGAGAGTGTGCATTTGCATAATCTTCCTCTGTATCACTCTGATCGGAGGTGCTGTCTTCTGAGGAGAGGCGCTGTTTGGCCTCTGCCTAGAGTTCCCCGTCTTGGTTTAGTTAAAGCTAGTTAAAATTTCCAAGTTATTTTGCCGTCCATTTTCTCAGATATTTCTTTTATTGGGTATTGCCCACCAATTTTGGCATAAAGTGGAGATGCTGTAGGTTTGGCACAAGGCTTAACAACTATTTCAGACCCTGTTTCTGCTGTTTGTGCAATCTTTTCCTGAATAATTTTTTTCTTTGCCTCTAGTCTAAACAACTCCTTAGTTCGTTTCCCTTCTCAATTATCACTATTATCCTTTGATTTGTAATTTCTTGTGTTACTTTTAATTTTGCTACTACGCGTTGGATCAAAACTACCCATAAGGGGCCACTGTAAAGTGTTTTGCGTTCTTCGATGCCACTTTCTCATATAATTTCTATATTGTTTTTTTGTGTTGAGGTTTTTGTCTAATGATTATTTTCAATTTTCAATGGAGTTATTTCTATTAAGTCTTGAGTTAGTTCCCCTTTTGCTGTTTTTTTTTTTTTTTGGGGTATTAATACTATTTTTCTTTTAATTTTCTCAGGAGTTTTAATTGATCACAAGTCTCCCGTCTCTTCCAAAGTATTTTTTAACAGCGGCGATGTCGCGCCGTGGATTGGTAATGTTGCTAGAAACTCTAAATCTCTCTCTAATAGAATAATTCATGCGCTACCGGTTTGCACCACAACTAAACCTATTTTGAGATAAATTCAAACTTTCTTTGAGACCACAGTTCCTTTTAATAATTCTCCGCATGGCGTTTTAAAATCGAGTTGTATTTACTGCTAATTTAACTCGTGCTATTTAACTATTATTGTCTTAGCGCAAACCTCTAAATACTTACTTTACTTACTTTTAATTTTCTCTAATTTTACTATTTTAATTCCATGAGTTTATTTTTTTAAATAATTCCCTTGAAGCATGGTTGAAAAGCAATGTCTTTCATTAATTAACATTCATAGAATTTTTATTTATTATTACTTTTGTCAGAATAAAGTTTTTTCTGTGATCATTGTGAGTTTTTCTTTCATTGACCGAAGGGTACCAACATTTTTGTCCACGTGTGTATATTAACTTGTTACTAGTCCACACGCCGCTTTACCCCGATCGACTTTTAATGCAGGCCTTTTTTCTCTCTGACTCTTTTATTGCCCTCGTTCCCAAATTAGACTCCCCATGCACATTTGCTGGGCTCGTCTTTATTTTTATCTTCACACATCTTATGTATCTCTACAAAGAGGTAAGAGACGTTCAGTGAACAAAAACATTAATGATAAGCCCTGTAAATAAAGATCTTGTCTTGCTGCTGTTTTGTGGGCAGATGTTAAAGGAGGCTACCCCCGAACCTAATGCCAGCAGCTCAGAGGCAGAGGAGGAGAGGGAAGATCAACCTAAAGCAGAGAGTGGAAAAGATCCAGACTTCAGCCAAGTAAGAACTTCAGCGGCATTACTCCAAAATGTCTGACTTAGTAGCTTGTAAGTTTATTACATGTACATTTTTTGTCAGTCACAAGATGGTGCCAAGCGGTTAAAGTTGTATGACAGCAATTCTGTCAGCTCAGCAGCTGCTCCAATTACTAATGTGGCTAAACCAGGTGGAATGAGAAGGAGTACACGACATAGAAAACTCAGAGGAGAAAAGTCACTCATTGTTTCAGCAAACCAAACCCTTAAGGAGCTTAAAATTCAGGTGAGATGTACAATACAAGGGATAGTACAGCTTTAACTGACTGACAGAATAACTCATTCTCTGATTAACCACTGCAGATTATGCATGCATTCTCTGTGGCTCCATTTGATCAGAACCTCTCTATCAATGGAAAAGGTCTGACGGATGACTCAGCAACACTGGGCAGTCTGGGTGTCATCCCTGAAAGTGTCATCTGCTTAAAGGTACATCTAATTTTGATTGGTTGTTAGGGTGACCAGATCATAACAAACCAAATATGGGAAAACGCCTGTTTATGTGGGACAAAGAGAGGCAAAGCGGGACACCTTACGAATGCTGTGTTAATCGACAAATGTCCCACAAACAGCGGGAACAGGGAATTGCACCGGGAACGGTAATAGCTCACAAAAAACTCCAACACAAAAAGTCTCCTCAGATTGGCTTACCCATGAGCCATGATGAATAATTTTTATAATCCTCATTGTAGCATCATCTCCTTTTTTGGTCATATTTTTTCATTCGTTCTGTTCAAAATAAGATGAATTCTGTTTCCCTGTTCCCGGCTTTGCATTGCAGGTGGAGCTGTTGTTGGCAGGTTGCAATAATTATTGATTCCACAGTTCTAACAAAAGTATACCATTTTTGCTTTAACTTATTTTGTTATTTCTATTTAGGCTGACGAACCAATAGCAGACTATGCAGCAATGGATGATGTCTATCAGGGTAAATTGAATTTTTACTTATTTTAATAATTCCGGCTAGTATATTGATTGATATGAGGGCCTAGATGACATCTTATGGTCTCATTTTCTCAGATAATTTCTATTACAATATGCTTTTAGGTTATAAAACAGCAATGTATTTTACATGCCATGTAAATACATTGCTGATGTATTAATACAATACATAAAGCTGATGCTTTACGTCAAGGATTTATAAAATAATGGTGGAAACTGAGTTAAACTTGGCCAAAGCCATCTGTCCTGAGCTGTGGACTACTCACCCCAAAAGTTGGAGATGGGCTCTGTTATGTTTGGCAAGTCCAGTGTGTTATTGAAACTGTCATCCAAAGTTTGCTCAAACAAAAATAAAAGTAGACATGGTAAAGTAAATGCCACTTGTTCGTCTTGTTCTGCCATCACCTGCCTCATTTTTTTTCACAATAATTGACCACAGCCTCTTTGCATTGACATTGACATCTACAAATAGTGCAACAGTTGCCTCTTTTGGTCTGAAGTCTGAATACATCCTCTAATGAGGGGCAGTCATGTAACGCACGGTGTAGCAGTGTCTAATTAAAGATTATAATTTAAATTTGACAAATTATTTGATCAATTACTGCTATATTCTTAACATTAACTTTGTATGAGGTATATAGTATTTTGGAGGCCATGGCCTCACCGAACTCCTCCCAGACCCGAGTTTTAGCCTCCACGACCACCTGGGCTGCAGTCCGCTTGGCCTGCCGGTACCTATCAGCTGCCTCAGGAGTCCCACGAGCCAACCAGGCTCGGTAGGTCTCCTTCTTCAGCTTGACGGCATCCCTTACTTCCGGTGACCACCACCGGGTTCGGGGATTGCCGCCACGACAGGCACCGGAGACTTTGCGGCTACAGCTCCGAGTGGCCGCATCGACAATGGAGATGGAGGTGGAGAACATGGTCCACTCGGACTCAATGTCTCCAACCTCCCTCGGCATCTGGTCGAAGCTCTGCCGGAGGTGGGAGTTAAAGGTCTTTCTGACAGGGGGCTCTGCCGAACGTTCCCAACAGACCCTCACAATACGTTTGGGCCTGCCGTGTCTGTCCAGCTTTTTCCCCCGCCATCGGATCCAACTCACCACCAGGTGGTGATCAGTTGACACCTCCGCCCCTCTCTTCACCCGAGTGTCCAAGACATACGGCCGGTGGTCAGATGAAGCAACTACAAAGTCGATCATCGATCTCCGGCCTAGGGTGTCCTGGTGCCACGTGCACTGATGGACACCCTTATGCTTCAACATGGTGTTCATTATGGACAAACTGTGACTAGCACAGAAGTCCAATAACAGAACACCGCTCGGGTTCAGATCCGGGGGGCCTTTCCTCCCAATCACGCCCCTCCAGGTGTCACTGTCGCTGCCCACGTGAGCATTGAAGTCCCCCAGTAGAACGACGGAGTCCCCGGTCGGAGCACTTCCCAGCACCCCTCCCAGAGACTCCAAGAAGGCCGTGTACTCTGCACTGCCAATTGGCCCCGTACACACAAACAACTGTGAGAGACCTATCCTCGACCCGAAGGCGCAGGGAAGTGACCTTCTCGTTCACCGGAGTGAACTCTGGGGGATGAGCTGGGGGGCTATGAGCAAGCCCACACCAGCCCGCCGCCTCTCACCGCAGGCAACTCCAGAGTAGTGGAGAGTCCAGCCTCTCTCGAGGATTTGGGTTCCAGAGCCCAAGCTGTGCGTGGAGGTGAGCCCTACTATCTCTAGTCGGTATCTCTCAACCTCCCGCACAAGCTCAGGCTCCTTCCCCGCCAGCGAGGTGACATTCAATGTCCCTAGCACCAGAGTACGTGTCCGGGGATTGGGTCGTCGAGGCCTCCGCCTTCGACTGCCACCCAATCCAAAGTGGGCCCACCACCCGCAGCCCGGCCGGGTCCCGTGGGGAAAGAACCGGCCACCAGACGTTCGCATGCGAGCCCCAACCCCGGGCCTGGCTCCAGGGTGGAGCCCCGGTTGCGCCATACCTTGCAACGTCACGGTCCTTGATATTATCCTGTCCATAAGGGGGTTTTAACCGCTCTTTGTCTGGCCCATCACCTAGGACCTGTTTGCCTTGGGAGACCCTACCAGGGGCATATAGCCCCCGACAACATAGCTCCTAGGATCATTCGGGAGATGGGAGACGGTTCAAGGAGGGGCAGTATTAATATATGATAGTTAATTTACAGCAGTACTTTTATTTATTTTCTGTGGCAGGTTATTAAAAGCTCCACAGCATTAGTCTGTAATGCCAGTTTCAGTGTTACCCGATTTACCCAAAAAATGAAAAAAAATAAATAAGGCATCACACTGATGTAGACCATTAAAATAAATGGTAAGATTGATACACTATGTATTTGTTTATTTTATCCTACTATTTATCAAGTCTGTGAAGGTTCTCAGTCATCCAGGTCATCTTGAAGAAATGCAATGGCATCTGGACCAGGGTTTCAAACGCCAGATAAAGTAAAACAAGCCTCAAGTTTAACAATGTTTAAGGGGAAGTTAAAAACCTTCTTTTTTAGGTCCGCATAATTCAGTAAAGACAACTTACTGTTTTTATTTGCACTCTTTTTCTCAGCTCAACTCTGGGGGAATAAAGAGTTGACTGACCTAATCCTTAACCTTTTATGAAATGGGGACACTCAGTAACTGTATGGTTAATTAAAATTTATGCGATGTGATCAATCATCATGAATGTGCTCAATGTTCAATGTGATTCAATGACAATGGAATTGATTTTTGTTTGTTTTATTTTTACAGTGAGAATGCCTGAGGAAGGATTCAAAGGTAAGCATTAGCAGTTTATTTTTTGCTTTTTTTCTGTATAAAATTTTTTCAATTCAAAATGTACAATCAATCAGCCATTGAAACATGAGCAATTTCACAGGATTTTATTTTAGGATAATTTTTATGTTGCATGTCTTGTTTGAGCTTTGTGAAAGTGCATTTCTATTGTGTTGTTTCTGCCTCTGCAGGCACTGGGCTTCTTGGACACTAAGGAAAGTGGAAATTAGTGTCTACAATTGTCTGAAGACTGTTGGAAAATTCTTGAATTTTTCAAGTGTTCATTTATAAATAATTGCTTTGAGTTTTTATGTTTTTTTAGTAGCTTTCTTTTTTATTAAAACTGTTTTGTTTCTCTACATAATAGCTGTTTTTTATCTTTAAAGTTTTTAATAATTTTGAATAATTATTTAACTAGTAGAAACCTGCTGACATTGAAGAACACCCCTTTTTTTCAGCAGTTTTATACAATTACTGTTGACATTGAACATGCTAATTGACCTAAAATGGCCTTTGTTTTTGACACTTGACACTCAAATTATGGCAGAAGGGTTATTAATGAAAAGACATGTCAAATTTCTAGCCTAAAAAAATACAAAAATGCATGAGAAGCTGCTCTACAATAATTTACTACGTATTTCATCCACAGCAAATCATATACTTAAATTTTACACAATGAGGTATTGAAGTTAGCTACACGTTATGTAAAGAACAATAGAATTTTAAATGATGTCAACTGTCCGAAAGTATACACCATGCAAATATTGTGAGTGTACAGGCAAGTGATATGTACTGTTCTTCACTGTTATTTCTTATTTACATTAAAGTTATTTTCAAATGAGACTGTTTCATTGCTTTTAATTAAATTACGTCTGTTTAACCATAAAAATGTGTCTTATTCTCATCTGTGTACTCACTCTTTTCTTAGTGAGTACCATCTGATAAAATGTTTGTCTCACCTTTTTATTACATGACATGTCATACACAAGGGTATAATGGAAAGAAATTTTGCACTATTATGCTGTAGTTTTAACTGCACTGTTTTTATTCCAATATGAATATCTATATTATTAGGCCCGAGCCGGTGATGACCGGGAGGGCCTATTGTTTTTGCTCGGATTTTTTTTTTTATTGTGACCCAATGATCCTAAATTTGACCCAGTGAACATGCACGAAAAGTCATTTTTATTGGTCCCAGACTTCAAGCTCGGCGAAAAATTTATGTATTTGAAGTCGCCGAAAAAAAATTACGAAAAATGACTCAGTGGCGACCCCTACAAAATCAAAATACATTGGGCCTATGGAAAGTGAAAGTAACTTTTTTCCAACGTAGAAAAATGAAACTTGGTACATCCATAGGACACCTCAGGGCAAACAGAAAAGTCAAAGACAGTCACACCCTAAACTCAACAGGAAGTCCGCCATGTGGGGTGAAAGCAGCGCGCCACTAAAATCGCACCCCTTGCGCAGAAAGATGCAAATCATTGTGTTTTAATCTAAATGGCCCCAAATTTGGTGAGTATCATCTAGACACGTGTGCCAACCAAAGTTGTGACTTTGTTGTTGATATCTTATCGGGTATGGGTGTAGCAAGCCTGTAACGAGGTGGCCATTTTTGTGAAAATAAAACGTCTCTTAACTCTCAAACGCGTTCTCGATCGAGTTGGACCCAAAAAGGCGTTTGTGCACATTCATGACCTGAACACAAAAATATGTAAATAAAAGGGTTATCTTTAGAAATGGCTCTCCAGCGCCCCCTACAAACTTATAATGGGACCCAAGAATTTAGTTTGTCATAGAGACATGAAATTTGGTACGCACATCTCTTATGTCATGACGAGCATAAAAGCCAATGACAACCACCCCCTATCTATAAATGTGTTGCCATAGCAACGTCCCAAATATTTGGAAAAAGTCAATGAGAAGTGAAAATTTTAGTTTGTCGTAGGCAAATGAAACTTGATACACACATCCAGCATGGGTTTATGAACAAAAAAGCCAATGGGGACCACACCCTATCACACACGGGAAGGCGGCCATTTTGAATTGAAAATTTGGTCCGACTTAGAATACACCTCTTTTTTAAAAAACAACAAAAAATAGCTGCTTCATTCCACAGACACCAAACTTGGGCAAAATGAGCTAAACACATGTATGTAAAATAGACAAGTGTTTTTCTAGACTTTTTTGCTCGAGTTATATTTTTTTTTATTATAATTCGGTATATATTTTTTTATTTTAATTTTTCTGCAAAATGATCCTCAATTTGACCCAGTAAACGTGCAACTAAAAGTCACTTTTATTGGTCACAGACAAGCCCGGCAAAAATTTATGTATTTCAAGTCCCCGAAAAAAAAATATGAAAAATGACTCAGTGGCGACCCCTAGAAAAGTCAAAATACATTGGTTCTATGGAAAATGAAAGTAAATTTTTCCAATGTAGAAATACAAAACTTGCTACATCCATGGGACACCTCAGGGAAAACAGAAAAGTTTATTACAGCCATACCGTAAACTCAACAGGAAATCTACTATGTTGGGTGGAATGCGTGACCACCTAAATTGCACCCCTTGTGTCTAAAGGCTTTTCATCTAAACAGCTCCAAATTTGGTGAGTATCATCTAGACACGTGTGCCAAAAAAGTTATCAATTTGTTTTTTGATACATTTGTGGCTGTGGTCGTAATGAGTCTGTGAAGAGGCAACCTTTGGGAAATAAATGCCATTTCCCAATTGCCAGGATCCTTCCTTTAGAGGAGGCCCCTCCAGAGCCACGGCTAGAGTCTTAGAAAACTCCTCAGAATTCTTTGGAACTTGTAAACTTGTACTTTTAGACAAGTTACATTTACATTTTGCCTTTTTAAACAGGGGGGTGCAGCGATTCCTGAGTCATCTCAAATCTCCAGCCAGTACTTTGTTTTTCTCGCCTTAGCCCAAGCATAATCTATTATTTTCAAAGGTTCAGACAGCTCCCAGGAAAACCAGGGATTGTGGAGACCTTTAACTCTAAATTACAAGGTGGTGTAGCAGGCCCCAGCAGTAGCACAGGCCCGGTTATTTGACATTACCGTGAAGGTTACGCCTTAAAGCACGAAATGCAATCCTCCGAGTGCATGTGTCCCCGCGGTCTCAAGGGAGGCGAGGGCCTTTATCGCCGCTTGCGGCTTTAATTATCTATTATGACTGTTAGAAGCATCTATTGTTTAAGCATCTATTGTTCTCCCTGTGAGCAGGACCATGTATATTGGGGTTTCTGGTGAGCCAAACAAACACGTTTTTATGAATAAGTTTTAACCTTGTTAAAAGAAATGTTTAAAATTGTTTTGTATTTAAATGTTTTGTTTGAAGGTCCAGGTATGAGTGTTTTAAAATAAAATGCAATGTATTTGATTAAAACATTTTAATCACTGCACTGTTTTACAGGCACAGTGCTGGATGCTGTTTTATGTAGAATTTTATCCTTTTGTAGATAATGGTTTGGATTTATATAGCACTTTACAAGGTACTACAGACTCCATTACTCTTTAACCCCAGTCACACACGCTGGTGGTGTTAAGGTGGGTAGTAATGAGTTACATTTACTCAGTTACTTGAGTAGATTTGTAAAGAAATAAAGATCAGGTGGTAGAGCGGTGCCTGCCGGTGGATCTACCGCAAGACTGTGTTCCACCAATCAGACGTAGCCCTTGTAGTCACATGACCAATACAAACTGGTGGCATAGCAGCACAAACTCTTCACACGCAGCAGAAATTAAAACATAAAAAAATGTCAGACTACTGTTTCCAGACATCCCAACCTGCAAAAAGTCATTTCAGGGAGGTATCCCGAAGTCGTTAATTATGTTTAAATATGTAGATTACTTTTACTATTTATGTAAACTGCTTTTATTAATTTTCTATTGCAACTTTAAACAGGTCTAAGCAGTTTGGTGTTTTCATGTTGCCTTGGAAACTAGCCTGAATAATATGCACATGAAATGAAACTTATCAACTCACCTTAACATGCCTTTTGCAATCATTTAGAGAGACTTAACTGATTAATTTAGTTTGGGTGAAGAGATAAAAGCCCGCCCACACTGACAATTGATTGGTGGATTTGCAGAAACAGGCCAATCAGGATGCTCTCTGTTTAACAAGCACTTCGCACACACACACTAGCGCACACACACACACACACACACTAGCACACACACACGCACACTAGCACACACACACACACACATACACACTAGCACACACACGCACACTAGCACACACACACACACACTAGCACACACACGCACACTAGCACACACACATACACACTAGCACACACACACACTAGCACACACACACACACACTAGCACACACACATACACACTAGCACACACGCACACACACACACACATACACACTAGCACACACACACACACACTAGCACACACACACACTAGCACACACACACACACATACACACTAGCACACACGCACACACACACACACACACACACATACACACTAGCACACACACACTAGCACACACATACACTAGCACACACACACACACACATACACACTAGCACACACGCACACACACACACACACACACATACACACTAGCACACACGCACACTAGCACACACACACACACACTAGCACACACACATACACACTAGCACACACGCACACACACACACACACATACACACTAGCACACACACACATACACACTAGCACACACACACACTAGCACACACACACACACACTAGCACACACACACACACACACATACACACTAGCACACACGCACACACACACACACACATACACACTAGCACACACACACACATACACACTAGCACACACGCACACTAGCACACACACACACACACACATACACACTAGCACACACACACACATACACACTAGCACACACACACACTAGCACACACACACACACTAGCACACACACACACACACATACACACTAGCACACACACACACATACACACTAGCACACACGCACACTAGCACACACACACACACAATAGCACACACACACATACACACTAGCACACACGCACACACACACACACACATACACACTAGCACACACACACACACACACATACATACACACTAGCACACACACACACACACACACACACATACATACACACTAGCACACACGCACACACACACATACACACCAGCACTCACACACATACACACTAGCACACACTAGCACACACACACACACACACACACATGCACACTAGCACACACACACACGCACACACACACGCATGTAATTAATGATGTTTCTGATAAAGCTGCTGCTCGCTTGTGACTCACAGCAGTTCTGCAGTTCTACAATAGCCCATGTGGACTAATGTTATTATACAGTTGTACTGTTGGTCAGTATGTACTGTCCTTGTAATAAAGATGACACACAAAGCTTAGGGTACCCTCAAATCAGTGCAGAAGCACTCCATCTCAAAGTGTTGACTGCACAACCGACTGGAAGAGGTAGGAGTCCAGTTCTGTTTCCTCATCTTCAACACCCACTGGTCCAGTCTGTCTGGATTAAACAAACATACAAAAACACATTAAGTGTTAGTATGACCTTAAAGGGTTACCAAACTTGTACTGTACATATAGTGTTACAATAACAACTGCAGGGTAGGGTTAGGGTAGATAACAACAGGGCTTCACATAAACAAAAGATCATGGTCATAAGCTTATAATAATTTCTCTTAGACTAAGTGACTAAAAAAAGATTATGTTTTAACATAAGCTATGTATATATGTTTACATTGACAATTTTTTTAAGCCCAGATTTATAAATAATAAAATAGTAGTTTATACCTTAGATGTATTGAATGTAACTGAAAAGTGTTAACAGCACTAGGTACTA
Organism: Perccottus glenii; assembly: GCA_024416835.2. NCBI lineage: Eukaryota > Metazoa > Chordata > Actinopteri > Gobiiformes > Odontobutidae > Perccottus > Perccottus glenii. The sequence continues at coordinate 61,599,051 of CM044546.2, forward strand.
CATTGAAGGTACTAGGTACAGTTGTCATACTTTATAACACACTCTGAGGGCAGTTTAATATTAGAACAACAGAGCTCCCAGAGACACCCTCTACACGTCCTAAACGGAGAAATACACATAACACTAGCACAATCTTCTGTGCAATTACGATTTCATTGAAAAAGAACATTCGTAATTTTTTTGCGAGATAATCTTACATTATCTCGTACATAATGATAGCACGTTATTTTCAAGTCATTAGCGGTGGGCTTCAGAGCAATGGGGAAAAATTGTTAGCTAGGCTAAGTAGCTGAGCAATGCTATATATTTACCTGCTTAAGAGCTCTTAAAACCATCCATAAAACCAAGAAAATTGTATTACTCACCGAAAAAACTGAAGACCACACTTCTTGGAGAGTCGGTTAGTACAGCCAACAGCACAGCAAGCCATTTCAACAACGTTCTTCTCAAATACTCAGAGAACAGCCGACGGTCAAGTACAGAAGCCTGACACACCCTAGCTCCGAGCAGCTCCGTAATACTGCTCCAGCAAGTATCACGGAGCAGCTAACTAGCCACTTGTTAGCCAGCTAGCCACACGACATGCGCGCGGCTCGGTGATTGACACATGCACACCAAGGTAACCACACCCAAATTTATTCTCAAAACTAAACTTTTTAGATAGCATAAACGGACGTAATAATCAAAAATCCCCCCCCCCCCGCTTTTGGAGCCTGCCCTCTGGTGGACGGCTGTATATCGCTGTATTTCGCGGTATATCGCCGTATGGCGGCGCCCTTACACGACGACCATTTGAGAGATACCATGGGAGAGGCTTGACTAGCACACACGCACACGCACTAGCACACACACGCACACTAGCACACACACGCACACTAGCACACACACACGTACACGCGCACACTAGCACACACACACACACATTTACATTTACATTTACATTTATTCATTTAGCAGACGCTTTTATCCAAAGCGACTTACATTACATTACCAGTGTTACAGTCACTGGAGGCAATGTGGGTTAAGTGTCTTGCCCAAGGACACAACGACAGTATGAACTGTGGGGAGAGTGGGAATCGAACCGCCTACCTTCCGGTTGAAAGACGACCGCTCTACCCACTGAGCTACTGCCGCTACACACACGCACACTAGCACACACATGCACACACACTTGCACACACACGCACACTAGCACACACGCACACACACTAGCACACACACACGTACACGCGCACACTAGCACACACACGCACACTAGCACAAACATGCACACTAGCACACACACGCACACTAGCACACACACATGCACACTAGCACACACACGCACACTAGCACACACACACACTAGCACAAACACGCACACTAGCTCATAACACACACATACTAGCACAAACACGCACACTAGCACACACACGCACACTAGCACACACACACACTAGCACACACACGCACACACAGGAACACTAGCACACACACACGCACACACACGCACACTAGCACACACACGCACACTAGCACACGCACACACACACACACACACGCACACTAGCACACACGCACACACACTAGCACACACTAGCACACACACGCACACTAGCACACAAACGTACACACGCACACTAGCACACACACGCAAGCACACACACACGCACACACACTAGCACACACACGCACACTAGCACACACGCACACACACTAGCACACACACGCACACTAGCACACACATGCACACTAGCACACACACGCACACACTAGCACACACACGCACACTAGCACACACACACACTAGCACACACATGCACAATAGCACACACACGCACACACACTAGCACACACACGCACACTAGCACACACACACACGCACACTAGCACACACATGCACACTAGCACACACTAGCACACTAGCACACACTAGCACACACACGCACACTAGGGCACACTAGCACACACACACATGCACACTAGCACACACGCACACACACAGGCACACTAGCACACACACACATGCACACTAGCACACACACACACACACATACGCACACTAGCACACACACGCACACTAGCACACACACACACACGCACACTAGCACACACGCACACACACACACACACACACACTAGCACACACGCACACTAGCACACACACACATGCACACTAGCACACACACACATGCACACACACACTAGCACACACACACATGCACACTAGCACACACACACACATACGCACACTAGCACACACACGCACACTAGCACACACACACACACTAACACACACACGCACACGCATGCACACTAGCACACACACACACTAGTACACACACACACACACTAGCACACATACACACACACACTAGCACACACGCACACACATGCACACTAGCACACACACGCACACTAGCACACACACGCGCACTAGCACACACACACACACACACACACTAGCACACACACACTAGCACTCATACACACACACACTAGCACACACACACGCACACACATGCACACTAGCACACACACGCACACTAGCACACACACGCACACTAGCACACACACTAGCACACACACGCACACAAGCACAAACACGCACACTAGCACACGCATGCACACTAGCACACACGCACACTAGCACACACACACACACACACACTAGCACACACACACGCACACTAGCACACACACGCACACACACTAGCACACAGACACGCACACTAGCACACACACGCACACACATGCACACTAGCACACACACGCACACTAGCACACGCATGCACACTAGCACACACACACACACACACTAGCACACACACACACACACGCACACTAGCACACACACACACACACTAGCACACATGCACACTAGCACACACACGCACACTAGCACACACACACGTACACGCGCACACTAGCACACACACGCACACTAGCACAAACATGCACACTAGCACACACACGCACACTAGCACACGCACACTAGCACACACACGCACACTAGCACACACACGCACACTAGCACACACACACACTAGCACAAACACGCACACTAGCTCATAACACACACACACTAGCACAAACACGCACACTAGCACACACACGCACACTAGCACACACACACACACACTAGCACACACACGCACACACAGGAACACTAGCACACACACACGCACACTAGCAAACACACGCACACTAGCACACACACGCACCCTAGCACACACACGCACACTAGCACAAACACACGCACACACACACACGCACAATAGCACACACGCACACACACGCACACTAGCACACACACGCACACTAGCACACACATGCAAGCACACACACGCACACACACTAGCACACACGCACACTAGCACACACATGCACACTAGCACTAGCACACACGCACACTAGCACACACACGAGCACACACACGCACACTAGCACACACACACACGCACACTAGCACACACATGCACACTAGCACACACGCACACACACTAGCACACACATGCACACTAGCACACACACGCACACTAGCACACACGCACACACACGCACACTAGCACACACACGCACACACACTAGCACACACACGCACACTAGCACACACACATACGCACACTAGCACACACATGCACACTAGCACACACTAGCACACTAGCACACACTAGCACACACACGCACACTAGCGCACACTAGCACACACACACATGCACACTAGCACACACGCACACACACACGCACACTAGCACACACACACATGCACACTAGCACACACACGCACACTAGCACACACACACATGCACACTAGCACACGCACACACTCACACACACACTAGCACATTACACACATGCACACTAGCACACACACACACACATACGCACACTAGCACACACACGCACACTAGCACACACACACACTAGCACACACACGCACACGCATGCACACTAGCACACACACACACACTAGCACACACACACACACTAGCACACATACACACACACACTAGCACACACACGCACACACACGCACACTAGCACACACACGCACACTAGCACACACACACGCACTAGCACACACGCACACTAGCACACACGCACTAGCACACACACACACACACACACACACACACACACTAGCACACATACACACACACACACTAGCACACACACACGCACACACATGCACACTAGCACACACATGCAAACTAGCACACACACGCACACTAGCACACACACGCACACACACGCACACTAGCACACACACACACACTAGCACACACACGCGCACTAGCACACACACGCACACTAGCACACGCATGCACACTAGCACACACACACACGAACACTAGCACACACACACACACACACACACACACACTAGCACACACACACGCACACTAGCACTCACACACACACGCACACTAGCACACACACGCACACTAGCACACGCATGCACACTAGCACACACACATTAGCACACACGCACACTAGCACACACACACGCACACACATGCACACTAGCACACACACATTAGCACACACGCACACTAGCACACACACACGCACACACATGCACACTAGCACACTAGCACACACACTAGCACACGCATGCACACTAGCACACACACACACACTAGCACACACACACACACACTAGCACACACACGCACACTAGCACACACACGCACACTAGCACACACACACACACACACACACACACACACACACACACACACTAGCACACACACACACCACAGCACACACACACACACTAGCACACACACACACTAGCACACACACGCACACTAGCACACACACGCACACTAGCACACACACACACTAGCACACACACACACACTAGCACACACACACACACACTAGCACACACACACACACTAGCACACACACACACTAGCACACACACACACTAGCACACACACACACACTAGCACACACACACACACTAGCACACACACACACACTAGCACACACACACACACTAGCACACACACACACACTAGCACACACACACACACACTAGCACACACACTAGCACACACACACACACTAGCACACACACACACTAGCACACACACACACTAGCACACACACACACACTAGCACACACACACACGCACACTAGCACACACACACACACACACTAGCACACACACACACGCACACACACACACACTAGCACACACACACACGCACACTAGGACACACACACACGCACACTAGCACACACACACTAGCACACACACGCACACTAGCACACACTAGCACACACACACGCACACACATGCACACTAGCACACACACGCACACTAGCACACTAGCACACACACACGCACACTAGCACACACACGCACACTAGCACACACACGCACACTAGCACACACACGCACACTAGCACTCACACGCACACTAGCGCACACACACGCACACACACGCACACACACGCACACACAAGGTCTCTCGCTCCCTCTCCCACTTTGTCGTGCGCGCGCTACACGATTTGAAAAACTCTTGCGTGCGCGCTCTTGCTCGCTCGTTTTAGATTCAGGGAGATTTTAACTAATTTGCAGGCATCAGGGAGCCGCTATCAATATGCGGGAGACTCCCAGTGTGACGGATTAACTGGAGTCAGGTTATCTGGCGGCATTGGGCAGCTGCAACAAAACACAGTGTAGGTTGTTACAGAGATGCCTGTTCAAAACACATACTAAGTTTCATGAGTAATGTTCGTGATAATAGTAAAAAATTGTGTCCCAAGGATGTGGATTTTACCGACAATATAATTGATCAAAGGTAAGGTATTGGTGGAAAGCGTACACTCCAGTAAAGTAAGTAGACAGAGTCGTCTGTGACAGATAGCGTCAGGTGAACTCTCAGGTTAACTTGTGATGCATCTACCTTCTGGTTGAAGGACGACCGCTCTACCACTGAGCCACTGCGCCCGAGTCTACACTACTGTTAGAACCTCTTGGAAGTTCTTGGAACCTTGAGCGATACTTGCATCTCCTACAACCTGTTTGTAAAAGTATTAACCTGCTGCATTTGACAGGTGCTCTCATTGTCAGTAAATAAGAAGGAACACACTGTGACACAACTGTGACATTAAAATGAATTCAACCTTTCCAAGATTTCCAACTACATTCTAGTCACAAGAGCCCCTACTCTGAACTGCTCAACTACCTTTAACAGAAATGACAGTGCTTAACATCACACAGGGCATAAATCTAATGTAGACACAATTGCAATATGTAAACAAATTCTGTATCTTTTTAATAGCATTCATTCATACTTTTATATGTGTGCAGGTCTTTCTGTATTTTTTTTATTTTTTACATATTTTGGTGATTTCCTTTTTTAACGTACAATAAAAAGTAAAATGTCAAACAGTCATTTTTTTAATCTACATGTTATTTAACAATGATCTCCTTTCAGCTGCTGTCAAACAAAGCACATTTAAACACTATTAAGTCTTAATCTATGCCACATAAAAACTGTTCTGTAGAATGTTTAGAATAAAAGCTGGGTTAAGGTCCTGTGAGACATCAGTAAAGCCCTCTTAGCATTTATTTCCAACACAATAGACAATGCATATAAATGATCTAAAATATATTTCTAAATGTCTGAAATATTAACTACGTCTGAAAAGGAAAATTAGGTTGGTAAATGGTAAATGGTGTGCATTTATAAAATGCTTTACATCGTGCTTTCATTCACCTCATTCACACCTGGGACAGACAGATGGTGGTGGGTCACAGCAGAGGGAAAGATTAAATTATACAATTTAGCTTCTCCTTCATTTCTCACTTCTTTATGTATGTTTATGGGCTTTAACAAGGCTTTAGACAACTGCCTAGTTTAATATTTTTGTGCAAACTAAACTGCATCAGGTGAACTGGGGAAAGGTGTCTGTGTTGATGCCTGTACAAAACAACTGTAGCTGTAACATGGTTGATTATGATCAAGCTGCTTATTGCTAAGGTTTGCTGTTAATCTGATTTTTAATCAAGCAATCTACTTTTTGGCACAAAGGTAAAGGTTTATTAAATTTCGCTGCTCAATACTTTAATGGAGCAGACACTGAGGTCAGTTTGTCTTGTGGCTAAGTCCCAAGTTAACTTGTGACATTTCAACAACTTTTTTTTGGTGTGAGTTTGGTGATGGGTTAACAGTAAAAAACAGAGCTGTTCAAGTAGAAATGTTTACTTGTTATTGGTCGTTGGGCTTTTTTAAGGGTTTGCGGAATATATGTTGTGTTTAGAACAAGCAGCATACTGACACTAGGAGTGCATTTTCTACGTAAATACAAATCGTCTTGCTCGAAAGTTTGTCACTGTGCTTTGTCTCGATGTACCACATCTATCAAAGGACTGCTCCTGAAGTCCTGAAGGTTTGGAAGTATCCCTTTTATAAGACGTCCTGAGACCGATTCACGTGAACCTCAATATTCTGCTGTTGGTCCCACACAGACTAATCTGGGATTATTTTTATTGGTGTTATCTACACTGTCAAACCAAATAAATGCATGGAGGTTTTCTGTTGTTATTTCTCTTCAATAAACCTTTTGAAAGGTTTTTATAACAATGTTTTTATATGGTTCATATTGACATTGTCATAAATATTGGTTTTATGGTCATTTCTGTTTCCAGCCTTTAAAGTGTTACTATTAAAAATAAAGGTTCTGTGAACAGTCAGACACAGTTTAATGGGGCGGCAGTGGCTCAGTGGTAGAGCGGCCGTCCTTCAACCGGAAGGTAGTAGGTTCGATTCCCGCTCTCCCCACAGTTCATACTGTCGTTGTGTCCTTGGGCAAGACACTTAACCCACCTTGCCTCGTATGAATGTGTAAGAATGTTGATGGTGATGGTCGGAGAGGCCGTAGACGCGGAATGGCTGCCACGTCTCTGTCAGTCTGCCCCAGGGCAGCTGTGGCTACAGATGTAGCTTACTACCACCAGTGTGTGACTGTGGAGTGAATGAATAATTGATATGTAAAGCGTCCTTGAGCTCTGGAAAGGCTCTGGAAAGAGAACGGATGGATAAAAGTCTTTTTCTTGAGGTTCATGGTAAAGAACAAATGTAAATGTCTAAGGCCTGTGGAAGTTCTTACATCCACCACAGACCTCACAAGTGAACAATACCAAAGGCTATAGTGTCAAAGGTCAAGGGGAGAAACATAACAGAAGCAAACATTCAAATTTACATTTTACAATTTACAAATTTACAAACATGGGTTTTCAAAACTATGAAGTAGAAACCTATGTTTTATTATTTCAGAGGGAGACAGAAGCTACATTTATATACTGTATATGTATTCACTAAGGACATTTATTTATATCAGTTTGTGCTTAATTATAATGTGCGTAATGAACAAAATAGAATAGAACTTTACTTTATTGTTTACCAAAGTATAATGTTTCCTTCAGCTCACCAGTACATGAGACAGATTATACACAAATATACAACATAAAGCAGAGTCAGTCATAAAGACATGGGACAAACTACTTTTTAAAGAGTAACTAAACCCTAAACCAACTTTTTGTAGTTAATGATCTGTAAGAATGGGGCCTTATTAGTGCTGTTCACTGATCTGAGTAAAAGTTTTGACATTTGAGTATAAAGTATATTGATTTTACATTTTATGGTGTAAAACCGTCTAAGTGCTGCCCTCCTCAGATTGAACGGTGGTTACTGCAGTTGAATTTTAAGATTTAAGATTTTTTCCTTCTGTGCCGTATACTGGCTCGACTAACGGCTCTCTACCCACACCCCTGGCACGACCCCACCACACCAGTGTTGCCAACTTAGCGACTTTGTCGCTATATTTAGCGAGTATTCAGACCCCTCTAGCGACAAATTTTCAAAAAAGCGACTAGCGACAAATCTAACGACTTTTTCTGGAGTTATTGGAGACTTTTGGAGACTTTCTGAAGTGAAAGCACACATTACTCTTACTCTTCTCAATGAGCAGCGGGTGCTGCCGCGGGCCCCACCCCCAAAGCACTCACAGGCGGCCCAGTCCTCACGCAGCAGCCCCTCCCAGCTGCAGTCAGAGCAGGAGTTGTTCACCCCTCCACGTCCAGACTGCAAATGAATTGCGCATGTGCGGAAACTTGGCAAGCCGCCGCTGGTGGATCCCGTGTGTTTTTACCATAGATTGTATAATAATTAGGTTTTTACTCACCTTTTGTCTCTTCAGCGATTTATTTCCTTTCTCTCCTACAGCGTTCATCACAATCACATGCACAATGCACATGGTCAATATGCAAGTGAGGCGATGGTGTCATTTAGCGACTAATAGGTCAGCCAATAGCTACTTTCCTTACTGATTTGATTGATTTGATTTCTATTCTTCTCGTGTGCTTATCACTTAATTGAGATGAGAAATGAGAAGAGCTTTATTGGGACAGTCGGCTATATCATAACAAAATGATGAAGAAAGCACATTAGGCAGGCAGAACGCAAGAAAGTATGCAATTTGAATGCAATTGCGAATATGCAAATTTACGCATGACGTCATCTAGCGACATTTAGCGACTTTTTGGCCAGGCTTTAGCTACTTTCCTTTGAAAATAGTTGGCAACAGTGCACCACACCCTTGGCATTGGCTCACGCCCCTGGTATAAAAACATCTTCCCAAGTAGCGGGTGTTCAAAACATCAGGCTAGCTATATTAGCATGTACTTGTAGTGTTGCTGGTTGCACACCATGAGTTCCTGCTGAGAGCTGGAGTTTGCAGCGGACATTTTAAGCGGGATTGCTTCTCCAACGCAATGGAGGTGGAAATGTGCTTCTCAAAACAGCTCCCGCTGAAAAGCAACACAGCGCCTAACGCTGCTCCAGCATGGATTCCCACCACCACAGCAGCGTCCTGAGGTGAGTGAACATATATTTTGAAACACAATTTATGTTTCTTCCCAGTAAAGACAAAGTTAATTAATCAATTTTGTCATGTTGCTAGTTAGGTAAAGTATGCTAAACGTTAGCTTCCTCTGCTCCTGATACCAGGCTAACGCTAATGAGGGCTGCTGCGTGTTGATACTGTGGCCCAGTACACACAGACATCTAGCTTTACTCTATTACTCAATATTCTGTTAGTTATTTCTCGTCCACCTGCAGCACTCTGTTGGACTTGTAGCAGAGATGCAGCCCTTGGCACTAAAGACATTATAGTTACCTGATGTAACTACAGTTCTATGAGTGTGTGCGTAGCCCACCTACGGGCTTCGCTAGTGGTTACCTCTCTCGCGAGCCAGACTTCTGAGAAAGATCAAAGCATTCACGCCAATCATGCCCAGTGTACTGGCACAGCCTCAGGGCTATATAAACCCCCTTGCCCAACGCTCTCCCTTCTTCGAACCAGCTCAAAAGAGGGAAGAAGTCCAGCTGGACCTGAGAGTAGGTGGGCTACGCACACACTCGTAGAACTGTAGTTACATCAGGTAACTATAATTTCTACTGCGTGTGCTCCGCCCACCTACGGGCTTCGCTAGTGGTTACCTACCAAGGCGAAGGCCGTAGGGGATAAATGTACTCCCAGCTGGACCGGTTCACAACGATTGGCGCGGGAACAAACAACGTCAGGAGCAACGCCGGCCCGCCTCTCCCAAGAGCAGCCAAGCGTGCCCACTACTATAGGTCACGGCGTCAAAACTGCCTCTCCCAAGAGCATCTGTCGCTGTCCTATGTGAGCCTAATCAAGCTGTGCCCAGGACCGCCTCTCCCAAGAGCATCCTGGCACCCTGTTCAAACTTCCAACTTCAGTGTCCGTGGTCGGGGGATGGACCGCCTCTCCCAAGAGCATCCATCCTGCCCGCCGAGCCCGTGACCGCCTCTCCCAAGAGCACACGGGCCCTCACACGGCTGCACAGACAAATACATCCAAAAAGGAACCGCCAAGCTGTGGTATAAGTGTTCTCAGCCGCAATAACAGTAACACCTGCAGTGTGCGCCAGCCTAGGTGACGAGGTTCTGGCCTCTATTCAACACTGAATGAGTGACAGAGCTCGCAGACACGTCCATGAGATAGGACCGCACAAACGTGGACACAGAGGACCAAGATGCCGCCAAGCATATATCTTTCGCAGAGACACCTCTACACAGGGCCACCGACGTGGCAACCCCTCGGGGAGAGTGTGCCCTGATCAAGGCTGGGGGAGGGCGGCCTTGAGCCACGTAGGCCGCTCCAATACCCCCACAGATCCAGTGTGCTAGGCGTTGGGCCGACAACGGTGACCCACGCCCCTTGGCCGCGAAGCATACAAATAACTGGTCTGATGTCCGAAAGCCCGCTGTGCGCTCCACATAGCAGCGCAAAGCCCTGACCGGACACAGCATGAGTGACCGCGCATCTGCTGTAGTCCCGGCTGGGGTGGGGCAGAGAGCTCTAATCCTGATCACCCTGGACCGGAAGGACGAGGTGATAACCTTCGGCTGAAAGGCTGGGTTGGGCCAAAGGTGAATTAGGCTTCCATCCTCACTGAGCGACATGCACGAAGGATGAACCGACAAGGCACACAGGTCCCCCGCCCTCTTGGCGGAGGATAGTGCCAGCAGAAGGGCGGTCTTGAAGGAGAGCAGCCGGACTTCCGCCTGCTCCAAGGGCTCAAAAGGGGGTCCAGACAGACCATCCAAAACCGTCTGAAGGTCCCAGGAGGCACCGCCTGTCAGAGGGGGCCTCACCCTGCACCCCAAGAAAACGCTTAACCAAAGGGTGACTATGAGCCGAGAAGCGCCCAAAGCCCTCATGGCCCGTCGTGATGGCTGCCGCAAACACCGCTAGAGTAGATGCGGCACGACCACTATCCAGAAGTCCCTGTAGAAATTCCAGGACTACATTAACTGGACAGCTACAGGGGTCCAACGTCCTGTCACCACACCAAGCGGCAAAGAGACGCCAACGGGTGCCGTATGCCCTGGCCGTGGAAGGTGCCCTAGCACTCTGGATGGTGGACACCACTGCTGGGGGAAGTCCTATATTCATAAGCGTCCCCCTTTCAACCTCCAGACTAGGAGCCTGTGGGTCAGGAATGGTTGGGACTGAAGGGAACCCCCGGCCTGCAGCAGTGTGTCGGGTTGGTCGGGGAGAGGCCACGGGTCCGTCACCGCCATCTGCACCAGGTCCGGGTACCATCTGGCACCCGGACTGTCCGGAGCCACCACCTGGATGTGAAGGCCCTGCAACCTCACCCTGTGAAGCAGAGGGGATAAGAGGCGTAGTGGTGGGAAGGCATAGAGGAGGCCTATGGGCCATGACTCTTGAGCCAGCGCGTCCACCCCTAGCGGTGGGTCGTCTGACGATCTGAGCGAGAAACAGAGTGGGCACTGTGCGTTCTCTGCACTGGCGAACAGGTCGGCCACAGGCTGACCGAACCGGCGCCAAGTCTGTCGTGCGACTTTGGGCGCCATGCTCCATTCGTCGTGTAGAGGGCCACCCCGGGACATCCTGTCTGCCCCTGCGTTGAGTGTCCTGGGCACATGTCGTGCCCTTAGGGAGGCCAGGTGTGTGTCTGCCCACATTAGGATCTCTGCTGCCCTCCGATGAAGGAGGGGTGACCTGGTTCCTCACTGTCTGTTCAGGTAGGCCACAACTGTTGTGTTGTCCGACCTGATCATCACGTGATCTCCCTTCAAGCTGGGGGCAAAGTGCAGAAGCACCCTCTGCACCGCTACCATCTCCAGTACATTTATGTGGGATAGCGTTGGCTCCCAGGCCCCGCCCACTGCGAGCCGGCCTAAGGTCCCGCCCCATCCGGTGAGTGATGCGTCCGTGAACACCTCCACATAGTGTGGGACGCATCCCATGCGCACTCCCAGTTGGAGACGGTCCGGGGTGAGCCAGAATTCCAGAGCCTGTCGAGCCCCCAAGGACAGTGAGACCCGGGTCTGTCTGTCCTGCGTGGGATGTAACCGGAGCCGAGCAAACCAGCGTTGGAGCCGTCTCATATGAAGGAGCCCCAAGCATACCACCGGGTGAGCTGCCGCCATCATGCCCAGTAGGCACCGTACCAGACAAGACGGTGCAGATGGAGCTACCACCAGCCTCTGAGCCAGACTCCTGAGCGCCACCTGTCTCTCCACGGAGAGCCGTGCGCGCATGGTCTGTGCATCCAACTCCAGTCCCAGGTACGTCACCTGTTGTGCTGGCAATAACGAGCTCTTGGCCTGGTTCACCACGAACCCCAGCTTTGAGATGTGACGCAGTACTCTGTCCGTATGCTGCACAGCTTCCTGGCGAGAGGGAGCAAGGATGAGCCAATCGTCGATGTAAGTCAGGATCCTGAGACCCTGACGACGGTTGCGGCTCCAGTGCTGCCTCCACGCATTTGGAAAAGGTGCGTGGGGCGAGGGAGTAGCCGAACGGGAGACGGTTGAACTTAAAACACCGCTCCCCGATGGCGAACCTGAGAAATTTCCTGTGCCCCGGCAGGATGGAGACGTGAAAATAAGCATCCATCAGGTCGATTGAGGTCATCCAATCCCCCGGGCGGACACTCTCCAGGAGGTGCCTGGTAGTTAACATGCGGAACCTCCTGGTGGTCACATACTCGTTCAGGATGCGCAGGTCCAGGATTGGTCTCACTCCCCCGTTTTTCTTTGGGACCAAGAAATAGGGGGAGTAAAACCCTCTCTCCGCCTCCCCTCGGTCCAGTTCCGAAACTGCACCGCAATGCAGGAGTGAAGAGACCTCCTCTTGGAGGGCCCCTGTCGCTGCCCGGGTTGTGAGCTGTGTGCGAAGGACACCGCGGAAGGGAGGGGGTCGACGGGCAAACTGCAGGGCATAGCCCCTCCTCAGCGTCCTGTCCAGCCAGGGCGATAGAGGGCCGAGAAGGCATGTCCACGCCTCCAAGAAGTGCGATAGAGAGCGCACCATGTCCTGAACAGGAGGATGTATCGGCCCACCCGCCATCACAAACCCAACTGGAGGTTCGGGATGCGGGGGGCCACCCCAGAAAGGGCTGCCCTACCCTCTTGGGAGGGGGCACTGCTGGGGTTCTGTGGGTGACTGGGGGTGGGTTGCTGTCTGAGCTAGAACCCCCTAGGTCCGGGGGACCTGGGGGGGGGCAGTGCCCCCCCAGAATGAGTCGCCCCACTTTTACAGGTGGTGCACCCCTAGTAGCTGACTGTGTGGCCGGGGGTAGCGAGCCCTGGTCAGCATCCCCGCCCTTGCAGCTCAACACTGGGCGCTGCCTGAATAACTGCGGGGGCAAGCCCACGGCCCCCAATATCTGCACACTGCCCCTGGCAGTTGCAGAGTAGAATCTGGGCCGTTTACCAGCCGCCTTAGAGTTACAGGAGAGCGCGGCGGAGCGCCTCTTAAGCCCCTCCCTTGGCAGCATGGAAGGCGCCTGTACTGCTGTAGGTGCGCCGGACCCACTTAAGCCAAGCACAATCCGTCTGCGTGGCGTAGTGGAAGGGGCGGACCATAAAGAGCCGGAGGGGAAGACCCAGAAGCGTGCTCTTTTAAAGAGACGTAACGGGCTCTACGGCCTTTATTGACATGATTATCATTAAAGGACGACTTGTAGGAGCGGGAGGAGCCAGCGCCCCTATTACGTTGGAAACCTCCTCTTCTCCCGGCGTTTTCCCGCCCTGCGCTATAAGAGGCGGGGACAGGATCAGCAGCGGCAACGGTGGGGTGTGACCTAGCTCGCTCACGGGGAGTCGCGGACACCTGGTGCCGGTCTGCACGACGGCGCCAAATGTCGTGCCGCTGGCATCTCGGCTGGAGGTGAGGAGCAAGCTGCTGGGACGTTTTGGAGGCTGATTCAAGTCGGTCTACAAGAGACTGAATATCAGGACCAAACAGGGATGAGGTGGAGAGCGGCAGACCGAGGATGCGTCTCTGCTCCTGTTCCTTCAGGGAAGACAGGCCGAGCCACAGGTGTCTGGTGCCGAGCTGAGCCGCGCTCATGGTGCGGCCCCCATCCACGGCGAATGCTTGGGACATCCTCAGGAGAGCAGCCGCTGTGGTCTGAACCTCATCTATCTCCTCGGGCGTGAGGACCGATCGCTCATGTGTGAGCTTGTCCAAGGAGCCCGCCAGGAAAGCTATATTGCTAGCCAACGCCACCACCTGAGCGGCGTTAGCGTAGCAGCGATCCATTAGCGATGCCATCAATCTGTCCCTCTCTGATGGTAGAGCCGGCTTACCGCTCGGCCAGGGGGTAGATGACGGTAGCAGGCACATCCTCACCCCGTCCTCAACAGGTGGGACGCCGGCAGGTTGGGTCGAGACGGGGAAATAGGACCCATGAAAGCCGCGCGGCGCTCGGACTCCTCTCTGGGAAGGCCGAGGCAGGCGGAGCAGGCAGACCGCTCCAGCTGATGATGCCATCCAAGGCAGGTGAAGCAGCAGTCGTGGCCATCCTCGGGCAGCAGCCAGGCGCAGCAGGCGCAGCAAGAGCGGCAGGAGCGGCG
Organism: Perccottus glenii; assembly: GCA_024416835.2. Classification (NCBI taxonomy): domain Eukaryota; kingdom Metazoa; phylum Chordata; class Actinopteri; order Gobiiformes; family Odontobutidae; genus Perccottus; species Perccottus glenii. The sequence goes on from CM044546.2 coordinate 61,614,474, forward strand.
GTGCCCGACACCGGTAGGTGGCAAATCTCGGGCACAATCCATTCTTCTTACTACGTGTAATCTTCGCTCTTTTAATATCTCAGAAGTGCTGAGAGAGAAGAAGGGAGAGCGTTGGGCAAGGGGGTTTATATAGCCCCTGAGGCTGTGCCAGTACACTGGCATGATTGGCGCGGTGAATGCTTTGATCTTTCTCAGAAGTCTGGCTCGCGCCAGGGAGAGGTAACCACTAGCGAAGCCCGTAGGTGGGCGGAGCACACACGAAGTAGAACTGTCACTGGCTCGTGACTCTGGACTTGACTGAACATGAACATCTCATGACACGTGTAACACCGTGAGTTTTGACTCAACACAAACTCAAAAACTGTCTTGGACTTGTGCGTTTTGTGTCAACTTTGCTAATTAGATTGAACGTGAAAGCGCGCACCATCGTTGTATGTTGTGTAACGCTGCTCCTCGGGGTAAACGAGCAGAGCTGGAGCTGCAGAGGAGACAGTGTATCACAGGCTGCAGCCAACCAGACCGACCCAGAGACAGTACACACGGATTAAAAGACTAGTGCTTTCACGGAGGATATAGAGTAATAGTAATGAGAATGTGTTGTTAATATCCTTTATAAACATTTTAAAATCTCTAAAATGAATTTAATATAATACTGTAATTGTAAACAATAACACAAATCTTTTGTTTTGTCTAAGATGACCATTGAAACTGGGGGCCAGTCTGAACCAGTCGCTGCAGATCTGCAGGTGAAGCAAAGGTGAGTTTGAATACTGTGAAGCTTTTGTATGTTTAATTTTTGTTTATTCTTTATTTCTCAGGCACCAAGTACAAAAACAATAATCTCACAAGAACATATATGCTTTGTACCAGATTTAGAATTTCAGACTGTCTAGGATCTGATTCCATTGTTTGATGGTTTGAAATGAAAAGGCTGATTGTGCAAAGGCAGAGCATCTTTTAGGGATTGTGCAGTTTTTGTGAGTTGTGGACCCAGATGTTTGGGTCTCATCATATAATCAAGATAACAAATCATTTGTGAAACTCTTTTTTGCAGCCACCCAGGCCAGAACGCCTAATAGGAGTGTGTCATGTGACACAGACACTGATAGAGCTGCCAGAGTGTCCCAGGACTAGCTCTGCACCAATAATGAGGAAACGGTGTGAGGTGTCCACTGCTGAAGGTAATGCATATATTCCCATTCTTTAGTTTGTTTTACTGTTATAGTGCAATTACTTGTTTTAAATACTCTAACAAGAACACATGAGGTGTGTGATAATCTATCATTTTATTGTCATTAAAATGGTCTAATTTAAGAAATAAAATCATGTTTATATGTTTATTTTATTTTCAGGACCTGGTAACTGTTCCTGCGTCACTTCACTGAAGATACCTCATCTTCAAGTTTGCTGTTGTCTATCATCTTAGATTCAGACTCTGAAAACTGCAGTTTGCTCTATAGTTTCTGAGACTTAACTTTACTTTGCTGACTACATTTAGACTAATTTAATACACTGTTGAACACACTCAAGATTCTTAAAACTTTTGGAACAGCTCATGAAGTTATGATCAGCCTGTGTAACACTGGCTCTTGCTTTTCACCATCTTCGCTCCAATAAGTGCAACTGACAGTGACTTTCAAACACAAAGTAAAAAGCCTCTGTCCTGACTGTGCAGGATTTACAAAGTTTGGACCTGCCTTGAAATGATGTATGAGAAATTACTATGACATTTATTTTTTATTTAAATTGTGTATATATAAAATATTATATAAATATAAAATGCTTACTGTAAGAACAATCTCTAAAGAATATAAGAATTATGTCTTTAGGCAGTTTGAGAAAAGGGTCTCATTTAGACATTCTTTTGTAAAAATTTATGTTGATTCATGTTCATTTTGAGTTGTTTAGCTGATTTTGTAATGCATGTTTTTAAACAATTGTTTTGTGTGTAACTTCAGGTATAACTGTTTCTTCATATTTCAATTTTTATATACCAACTATATTTATAAATCTAGTATTGGAATCCTCTGTGAGGACAGCACAAGGAGGTATGACCTGTACCTGCTGGCCCAGGTATCCCCAGCACCACCTGACCACACTGCAGCAGACAGGTGTCTATAACCGCTGAAAGAGCTGGTGCACATGTACAGTATGTGTAAGAGGAGGGTAAAACATTAAATTTACTTATTTATTAAAACATTCCTTACTTCTTCCTGGAACTACCCTGTTTAACCACGTCTCACCAAAAAGCTGAAGATAAGTGTAACACTACAATACAAGTGTTAGAGCCTGTAACATGAAGATAAGTGTAACACTACAATACAAGTGTTAGAGCCTGTAACATGAAGATAAGTGAAACACTACATTACAAGTGTTAGAGCCTGTAACATGAAGATAAGTGTAACACTACAATACAAGTGTTAGAGCCTGTAACATGAAGATAAGTGTAACACTACAATACAAGTGTTAGAGCCTGTAACATGAAGATAAGTGTAACACTACATTACAAGTGTTAGAGCCTGTAACATGAAGATAAGTGTAACACTACAATACAAGTGTTAGAGCCTGTTACATGAAGATAAGTGTAACACTACAAGTGTTAGAGCCTGTAACATGAAGATAAGTGTAATACTACATTACAAGTGTTAGAGCCTGTAACATGAAGATAAGTGTAACACTACAATACAAGTGTTAAAGCCTGTAACATGAAGATAAGTGCAACACTACATTACAAGTGTTAGAGCCTGTAACATAAAGGTAAGTGTAACACTACATTACAAGTGTTAGAGCCTGTAACATAAAGGTAAGTGTAACACTACATTACAAGTGTTAGAGCCTGTGACATGAAGATAAGTGTAACACTACAAGTGTTAGAGCCTGTAACATGAAGATAAGTGTAACACTACAATACAAGTGTTAGAGCCTGTAACATGAAGATAAGTGCAACACTACATTACAAGTGTTAGAGCCTGTAACATGAAGATAAGTGTAACACTACAAGTGTTAGAGCCTGTAACATGAAGATAAGTGTAACACTACAAGTGTTAGAGCCTGTACCATGAAGATAAGTGTAACACTACATTACAAGTGTTAGAGCCTGTAACATGAAGATAAGTGTAACACTACAATACAAGTGTTAGAGCCTGTAACATGAAGATAAGTGTAACACTACATTACAAGTGTTAGAGCCTGTAACATGAAGATAAGTGTAACACTAAATTACAAGTGTTAGAGCCTGTAACATGAAGATAAGTGTAACACTACATTACAAGTGTTAGAGCCTGTAACATGAAGATAAGTGTAACACTACATTACAAGTGTTAGAGCCTGTAACATGAAGATAAGTGTAACACTACATTACAAGTGTTAGAGCCTGTAACATGAAGATAAGTGTAACACTACTATACAAGTGTTAGAGCCTGTAACATGAAGATAAGTGTAACACTACATTACAAGTGTTAGAGCCTGTAACATGAAGATAAGTGTAACACTACAATACAAGTGTTAGAGCCTGTAACATGAAGATAAGTGTAACACTACATTACAAGTGTTAGAGCCTGTAACATGAAGATAAGTGTAACACTACAATACAAGTGTTAGAGCCTGTAACATGAAGATAAGTGTAACACTACAATACAAGTGTTAGAGCCTGTAACACGGAGATAAGTGTAACACTACAATACAAGTGTTAGAGCCTGTAACACGAAGAAAAGTGTAACACTACATTACAAGTGTTAGAGCCTGTAACACGAAGATAAGTGTAACACTACATTACAAGTGTTAGAGCCTGTAACATGAAGATAAGTGTAACACTACATTACAAGTGTTAGAGCCTGTAACATGAAGATAAGTGTAACACTACATTACAAGTGTTAGAGCCTGTAACATGAAGATAAGTGTAACACTACTATACAAGTGTTAGAGCCTGTAACATGAAGATAAGTGTAACACTACATTACAAGTGTTAGAGCCTGTAACATGAAGATAAGTGTAACACTACAATACAAGTGTTAGAGCCTGTAACATGAAGATAAGTGTAACACTACATTACAAGTGTTAGAGCCTGTAACATGAAGATAAGTGTAACACTACAATACAAGTGTTAGAGCCTGTAACATGAAGATAAGTGTAACACTACAATACAAGTGTTAGAGCCTGTAACACGGAGATAAGTGTAACACTACATTACAAGTGTTAGAGCCTGTAACACAGGGGTTTAGTGCTACTGCCTCAAAGTCTGGATGGGCTGTTATGCAGCCAACTCACCAACCTGTCACACATGTGCATTACCTACAACATGAGAAACAATGTTTATCATTACTTTGTTGGGATGTAAATATTATATTTGGTTAGAGTTGTGTCTTTTTTGCATAATACTTATTAAATTAACTGGACTTGACACTGGTCTTATTTCATAGCTATACCTTGAGTATATCTATAACAGTCATTCCCAAACTGTGGTCCGCGGACCACTAGTGGTCCGTGAGGGTACTGCAGGTGGTCCGTGGAAAGGCAAAATAAAATAATATTTTACCTTCATTTTACCAGGAAATTCCCATAAAAAAAATTGAAGAATATGTAGGCCTATATTGATATAGCATTTGCATTAAATTGTCAAGTTATTGTGCGATTACTAAAATAGGCCAGTGGTGTTCGGCCGTGACGTTCAATTTCAGTGTCGTTATGGATCAGTGGATAGCAACAGGTTCTCTGAAGAGAAAAGTGGCAGCCGTTGTGTGCAGTAAACTTTCTTTTAACAAGCCTGTTGCACACTGATGTGATGACTAATTATAGTAGTGCTAGTAAGCCTATTTAGAGGTGCGGATTAATTCAGGTAAGACTGTGTGTAGACATTTTATTATGTGTGTTATGAGGTGGTCCGCAAAATTTTTTGATCACAAATAGTGGTCCACACACACAAAAAGTTTGAAAAACCCTGCTCTATAACACATTCTCTCCCAGGACCAGTGAGCTGCAAGACAAGAGTTTTTTAACAGTTGTAGAGGGAGACTTGAAATCTCTGTTTTGTGTGTAATTAACACTAATTACCAAAATCAAACTAAATGCACGTTGTTAGCATTTGCTAAGCATTAGCCTAAATTAGACAATGGTAACGTTTTATCACTGGCCCCATTCTCTCTTGTGCTGCAAGACTTCACTCTTTAACTTTGGGAGTTGTTGAGACCGCGGTTTGAGCCAGTGGCACAAACTGATAAGGCTCTAGCCCTGTATGCACAGAAATGTCCTCCACTTAGAAGGACCGCTCCGTAGCAAAGCTACTAGCTTCCTTCAAGTTTCCATCTTTATGAGTCTGACAGCTGCTGTCAATCAATCCGTCACTGCGGGTCTCAGGTTCACGCCCCCGCTGAACCTGGTCCGGATCTGAACCTGAGCTGTTATTCTGTTATTGGACTTCTGTGCTAGCAACAGTTTGTCCATAACGAACACCATGTTCAAGGGTGTCCATCAGTGCACGTGGCACCAGGACACCCTAGGCCGGAGGTCGATGATCAACTTTGTTTCATCTGACCTCCGGCTGTATGTCTTGGACACTCGGGTGAAGAGAGGGGCGGAGCTGTCAATTGATCACCACCTGGTGGTTAGTTGGATCCGATGGCGGGGGAGAAAGCTGGACAGACTTAGCAGACCCAAACGTACTGTGAGGGTCTGTTGGGAACCTTTGTCCGAGTCCCCTGTCAGAGAGCTCTTTAACGCCCACCTCCGGCAGAGCTTCGACCAGATTCTGAGGGAGGTTGGAGACATTGAGTCCGAGTGGACCATGTTCTCCACCTCCATCCACTCGGAGCTGTAGCCGCAAAGTCTCCGGTGCCTGTCGTGGTGGCAATCCCCGAACCTGGTGGTGGTCACTGGAAGTAAGGGATGCCGTCAAGCTGAAGAAGGAGACCTACCGAGCCTGGTTGGCTTGTGGGACTCCTGAGGCAGCTGATGGGTACCGGCAGTCCAAGCGGGTATGCAGCCCGGGTGGTTTTGGAGGCAAAAACCTGGGTCTGGGAGGAGTTCGGTGAGGCCATGGAAAAGGACTATCGGTCGGCCTCAAAGAAATTCTGGCAAACAGTCTGGCACCTCAGGAGGGGGAAGCAGTGCCCTGCCAACACTGTTTATGTCACTGTGTCCCTATATTTCCTATGTGTTCTGTGTGAGTGTGCGGTCCCTTTAAGCTAGGTGACGTACAGATTGACTCATGTTGGGGAACGCCCGTCGCACCTGGAAAATTACTGGGACCAATGGGGTGCCCCCGGGTTCAGTTCAAAAGGGCCAATAGAAGGACAGACCACAGAGAGAGAGCCAGGGACTGGTACGGTCGAGGAACTACGGCGGGGAAGAGACGGAACAGAGGGAAAGACCGGCCCTGGCGGACGCCGGTCGGAGGAAGGAGGAAGCCGGGAGGATTCCCAAGGAGACCTGAGGCCAGGGGACCCGGAGGCGTGACTGGTAGGTCGGGAAGCGAGGGGTCGATGAGGAGGCCTGGGGTGACCCGCGACCAGAGAGAGAGAGAGAGAGACGGAACGGAGGGAAAGACCGGCCCTGGCGGACGCCGGTCGGAGGAAGAAGGAAGCCGGGAGGATTATTAAGGAGACCCGAGGCCAGGGGACCCGGAGGCGTGACTGGTAGGTCGGGAAGCGAGGGGCCGATGAGGAGGCCTGGGGTGACCCGCGACCAGGGAGAGAGCCAGGGACTGGTACGGTCGAGGAACTACGGCGGAGAGAGGCGGGAGAAAAGGATACAAGGAGACGGAACGGAGGGAAAGACCGGCCCCGGCGGACGGCGGTCGGCGGTCGGAGGAAGCCGGGAGGATTCCCAAGGAGACCCGAGGCCAGGGGACCCGGAGGCGTGACTGGTAGGTCGGGAAGCGAGGGGCCGATGAGGAGGCCTGGAGTGACCCGCGACCAGAGAGAGAGCCAGGGACTGGTACGGTCGAGGAACTACGGCGGGGAAACGATGGACTGATGGAGGGATGAAGGAAAAGGAAGGAAACACAGGAGCGACACAGGAAGGAGAAACAGGAGCGGCACAGCTGGAGAAAAAAGCCGGGGCACCGCCGTAAAGGAGCAAGAGGGAGTAGCGGACAAAGTGAACGGCAAAGGGAAGCCGGAACAGACGGAGAGGAGGGAAACAGGAACGGAACGAACGAACGCAGAAGCACCGCCAGACGGAGGCAGCATAAGGAAAAAAAAGAGGAAGAGGCGGAACGAAGGGAAGCAACAGACATCTTGACGGCAGCCGCATACGACGCTCACCAAACGGCTAAGTAGAGGGAGGTGTCCCTAACTGAGTGGAGATTATACTTACCCGAACTGTATGATTGTGTGCCTAAGACCGCCTTTTTACCTGTTCACAGCGCCGTCTGCCACTTCAGGGAAAGACCGAGCCAGGACCCGAGAATTGCCCAGCCGTGTTCCCGCGGACTAAGAGGGGACTAAGGAAGAGACCTTGTACAACGCTGCAAAACGCTAAGTGAAGGGACGTGTCCCGAATAACCTGCATGCTGTGTGGTTTTATATGTGTTTTTAGTGTGGTCGGTTGAACCGGACATTATTGTGTTTTTTAGTCAGTTTCTGCGGCGAAGTACCGGGGCTTCGAGGTCAACTGGGATCGTTGGGAGGGCAGCGCCGCACGGACTGGCCGGGCTCCGCGGGCACGGACTGAAGGGCAGGAATAACAGCTAATAGCATTCCTCTAAAAGACTGCTTCTTCCCACTATACCTGGGTTTTCTTTACAACCTGTTTTTTTAGTATTTAAAGTCTTTTACTGTTTTTTAATATAGCTTCCTTTTTAACCTTGTTTTTTAATAAATCTGATTTTATTGTAAACTCAGTTCCTGCTTGTATTTCTTTGTGATACATTTTTGGTGATCAAGAAAAGAACCTAAAGCCGAGGGGCGGCGACATTTTCAGTGGAGGTGGGAATCTGCTGCCTTCAACTGGGGACATTGTTGGACGGTGGAAGGAATACTTCAAGGATCTCCTTAACCCATTGAGGAAGCAGAGGCCGAGGGCTCAGAGGTGGACTTGTCCATCACCCAAGCTGAACAAGATCTCGGATACAGGCGGCCGAAATGATCTTTTTCCGAAGGGTGGCGGGGCGCACCCTTAGAGATAGCGCAAAGTAGAGCCGCCGCTTCTCCACATCGAGAGGAGCCAGCTGAGGTGGCTCGGGCATCTGTTTCGGATGCCTCCTGGACGCCTCCCTAGGGAGGGGTTCCGGGCATGTCCCACCAGGAGGAGACCTCGGGGAAGACCTAGGACACGCTGGAGGGACTATGTCTCTCAGCTGGCCTGGGAACGCCTCGGTATCCCCCCGGAAGAGCTGGAGGAAGTGTCTGGGAAGTGGAAAGTCTGGTCGTCTCTGCTTAGACTGCTGCTCCCGTGACCCGGCCCCGGATAAGCGGTAGAAGATGTATGGATAAGGGAGGGGCAACTTTGATTGGTATGTGGGTGCCAACTTGAGCCCGGGTGGAAATATGTTTGTATTTTTTTGTTCTGAATATCACACTATTTTGTGATTACACAAAATGATGATGTTTTACTCTCACTTGCAAATTTAAATTTGGTATATACCGCCGTCTACCAGAGGGCAGGCTGTCGGCAAACGGACAGAAGCCGGTTGATGCTTGTGATACCTCTCGGTAAGTGAAGAGCAGATCCTTTCCTGTAGTGGAGACAAACTTACAAAGCATGTTTTTGTGTCTGGTACCGCTTGTCATTGAAAAAAAGAAAAAGTGTATTATTGTGGAATAAGGTTGGGAGAAAACAACAGATGTCTTTTGGTTTATTTGTTTAAGTAAAAAGGAAAAAGTTCAGAGTCATCTTTTGTGCAAAAGGAGGAGTGGACATACAAGTCTGTGTGTACAGAGTTACATGAACAATCCCAATGACATGTAGACAGGCTTAAAATTTATACTGAAATCACAGCAGATTAGAGGAGAAAAAAAAACACTGGTTCACAGAGAGTGAGCCGTCTAACATGAATCAGCATTTTTCTGGTTTTCCCAGAAAACAGAGTTGTCTCTGTTTGTGACAATTTGTGTAGCAATTTGAGAACAGTACGCACAGATTGCCCTGCACACGGGGAAAAACAGATCATTTTCCCATTACACGCTCTAATAGCCCGTCTGTTTGGGGGTGGTCCTTATTCCCAATCCGGTAAGTATTTCCTTAGCTACCCCCACCCTAGTAAAAAGCTGTAACAGACAATTGGCCACCTGTTTGGCCTTAATAAACCTGAGTGGAATGGCTTCTGGATAGCGTGTAGCTCCAACTGTTAGACCTCCGCTGTTGAATAAGAGTGTTCATCTCCATGAATGCAGACAAGTGGGGTTTTGTCCAAAGAATGATGCTCAGCTGGAACAAAGGTAGACAAAACCACTGTTTGGAAACACCCCGAGTCTAACAATGCCTCTGTATGGTAGCCATTTATCAGCACTGATGTTGTGCGCCCCCTCTTCTGCCCTGTCTGTACTGTTGCCGGCCTTGGTACAGAACAAAGTAAAGAGTGCTTGGATTTAAAGACTGGGCAAAAGTGTTGAGTATGACCAAACTCATTAATGTTATAGCACCTGGCCTCTTGTGGTGGTGTTTTAGAGGACCTTTTAGCTGTCCAGGACTGGTGGTAGAATGGAGATGTCCTATTGCTGCTGCTAGTAACTGGACCTGGCCCGAACCCCTTATCACCTCCAAAGGACTTACTTGGCAGGGCTTGACGGTGGTTCCCGGCCGATGTTTCTGGTCCCTTGCTGAGCTGCTGTGAACACCTTGGCTAGGCGAGCGGCTTCCCTCTGCACACTGTTTATTGATCCAGATTTCCAGTTCTGGGCTTACCATCCACAGGAACTGCTCCAAAATCAGTTTCTCACACATTTCAGGCTGGAACCATCTTTTAAAAAGCTCCTTCAGGCTCCCGCGGTGACTCATTAGGCTCGATCTTCAGGGATCTGAAGCGGCAATGGTAGGTTTCAGCTGTAATCTCGTATTTGGCCAACACAGCTTCTGTCACCTTATCATAGTCATCAGTATCGCTCATGTCTATTAGCACATATGCGCCCCGGGCTTTACCTGTTAGCAGGGGTACTAGGCGGACAGCTCACTCTTCCTCTGGCCATTGACACACTTGGGCCATTCGTTCAAACGTGTTGAGAAAGTGCTCAATATCATCATCAGGAGCCAATGGAAGAAGCTTGGGTTCCAGCCGAGGCCTGTAGGCATGTGGTGGGTCTTCATCCCCCAAATCTTCCTCTGCTGGTGGCTGAGATGGTCCTGGCTTTTGCACTTGATGTGCAGAACGCTCTGACTGCATACCTTTCACCTGCTGTTGGAGCTGCTGTACATACTCCTCCATGCCCTTCCAGCGCTGCTCTTGCAGTTACCGGTCCTTTTCAGCCATTTTGTCCCTTGTGGCCTCAGTTTCAAGGAGTGACTTCACCATGATAGTCAGTTCCTCCATTTAGTCTTTAGGCACACCTGCCACAGCCCCCTGGTGGTGCAGCCGATGATACTCCCTCATCTGGCTCTTCAGAAGTTTTTCTTTCCCCTCTGGTATCTTGCTTCTCACTCTGGCGAGGATCCCACTGCTGCCACCAAATGTGACATAGCTGGCCGTTAGCTGTTGGAGCAGTGAGAAGATAAATAGCAAGCAGAGACAAAATGGCTCGGTCCACAACTTTTAATTTTTACAACTTTTAATTTACTTTCTAAATCAATTGTCTCCTACCACTAAAACCCCAAAGAAATATACTCATATACTTAACTTCTTTAAAACTACTTTAAACTCCTCCATAAACATAACCCATAACCAAAAATTATACACAAACCCAAATATGTATATAAAACCTTAATCCATACACCAATGTTTTTTAAAACCCATGAAACCCTTAATACCTAAACCTGTTACCCTACACATTCCCTTGACTTGGTCCAGGATGGAACCTTTATGATGAGTTATTATTTCCCCGGGGACTTTTTAACACCGTGACACAAGATAAAGGTAAGGTGAGAACCAAGACTCTCTCATGGAACCTCTAAAATAGTCCTTGTGGAAGGGTGCCGCCATACGGCGATTTACAGCGAAATACAGCAATATACCGACGTCCATCAGAGGCCAGGCTCCAAAAGCGAAAATATAAGGAGAAACCCAATGGCCACTTTACAAGTATAAAACTCATGTTTACAGCCTGGTACAAAAGATGGCTCCGGTCTCTAGAGCTAGGTTTTTACTACGTGTCTGATTAATAAGTTTATGCTATCTGAAAACTATTGTTTTACTATGCAGTAAAAGCCGAAAGCCTGGATGTAACCGCCATTTTATTGCCCTGTCATAATGACAATATTGGTGAATAGGAGACCAATGGGTGGATTACATCCATATTTATTTACAATCTATGGTGAGAACACACACACTACACCATTCACTGAAACACTTAATACCTTCACACAACACATAACACCATCCATCCATCCATCTTCTACCGCTTATCTGGGACCGGGTCGCGGGGGCAGCAGTCTAAGCAGAGACGCCCAGACTTCCCTTTCCCCAGACACTTCCTCCAGCTCTTCCGGGGGGATACCGAGGCGTTCCCAGGCCAGCCGAGAGACATAGTCCCTCCAGCGTGTCCTAGGTCTTCCCCGGGGTCTCCTCCCGGTGGGACATGCCCGAAACACCTCCCTAGGGAGGCGTCCAGGAGGCATCCGAAACAGATGCCCGAGCCACCTCAGCTGGCTCCTCTCGATGTGGAGGAGCAGCGGCTCCACTTTGAGCTCCTCCCGAGTGACCGAGCTCCTCACCTTATCTCTAAGGGAGCGCCCCGCCACCCTGCGGAGAAAGCCCATTTTGGCCGCTTGTATCCGGGATCTTGTTCTTTCGGTCATGACCCAAAGCTCATGACCATAGGTGAGAGTAGGAACGTAGATTGACCCGGTAAATCGAGAGCTTTGCCTTACAGCTCAGCTCCTTCTTCACCACGACAGACCGGTACATCGACCGCATCACTGCAGAAGCTGCACCGATCCGTCTGTCAATCTCACGTTCCCTCCTTCCCTCACTCGTGAACAAGACCCCAAGATACTTGAACTCCTCCACTTGAGGCAGGATCTCTCCACCAACCTGAAGGGGACAAGCCACCCTTTTCCGACTGAGAACCATGGTCTCAGACTTGGAGGTGCTGATCCTCATCCCAGCCGCTTCACACTCAGCTGCAAACCGTCCCAGTGCACACTGAAGGTCCTGGCTTGATGGAGCCAACAGGACAACATCATCTGCAAAAAGCAGAGACGAGATCCTGTGGTCACCAAACCAGACTCCCTCCGGCCCCTGGCTGCGCCTAGAAATCCTGTCCAATGAACAGGAACAGGATAATGAACAGGACCGGTGACAAAGGGCAGCCCTGCCGGAGTCCAACGTGCACTGGGAACAGGTCTGACTTACTGCCGGCAATGCGAACAAGCTCCTGCTCGGTCGTACAGGGACCGGACAGCCCTTAGCAAAGGGCCCCGGACCCCATACTCCCAGAGCACCCCCCACAGGGCTCCACGAGGGACACAGTCGAATGCCTTCTCCAGATCCACAAAACACATGTGGACTGGTTGGGCAAACTCCCATAAACCCTCCAGCACCCTGGAGAGGGTATAGAGCTGGTCCAGTGTTCCACGACCAGGACGAAAACCGCATTGTTCCTCCTAAATCCGAGGTTCAACTATCGGTCGCATTCTCCTCTCCAGTACCCTGGCATAGACTTTCCCGGGGAGGCTGAGGAGTGTGATCCCTCTGTAGTTGGAACACACCCTCCGGTCCCCTTCTTGAAAAGAGGGACCACCACCCGGTCTGCCAGTCCAGAGGTACTGCCCCCGACCGCCACGCGATGTTGCAGAGGCGTGTCAACCAAGACAGCCCTACAACATCCAGAGTCTTGAGGTACTCAGGGCGTATCTCATCCACCCCCGGTGCCTTGCCACTGAGGAGCTTCCCAACTACCTCCGTGACTTCGGCCCGGGTGATGGACGAGTCCACCTCCGAGCCCTCGGCCTCTGCTTCCTCAGTGGAAGACGTGTCGGTGGGGTTGAGGAGATCCTCAGTATTCCTCCACCGTCCAACAATATCCCCAGTTGAAGTCAGCAGGTTCCCACCTCCACTGTAAACAGTGTTGGCAGGGCACTGCTTCCCCCTCCTGAGGCGCCGGACGGTTTGCCAGAATTTCTTCGAGGCCGACCGATAGTCTTTCTCCATGGCCTCACCGAACTCCTCCCAGACCCGAGTTTTAGCCTCCACGACCACCCGGGCTGCAGTCCGCTTGGCCTGCCGGTACCTATCAGCTGCCTCAGGAGTCCCACGGGCCAACCAGGCTCGGTAGGTCTCCTTCTTCAGCTTGACGGCATCCCTTACTTCCGGTGTCCACCACCGGGTTCGGGGGTTGCCGCCACGACAGGCACCGGAGACTTTACGGCCACAGCTTTGAGTGGCTGCATCGACAATGGAGGTGGAGAACATGGTCCACTCGGACTCAATGTCTCCAACCTCCCTCGGGATCTGGTCGAAGCTCTGCCGGAGGTGGGAGTTAAAGGTCTTTCTGACAGGGGGCTCTGCCAAACGTTCCCAACAGACCCTCACAGTGCGTTTGGGCCTGCCGAGTCTGTCCAGCTTTCTCCCCTGCCATCGGATCCAACTCACCACCAGGTGGTGATCAGTTGACAGCTCCGCCCCTCTCTTCACCCGAGTGTCCAAGACATACGGCCGGAGGTCAGATGAAACAACTACAAAGTCGATCATCGATCTCCGACCTAGGGTGTCCTGGTGCCACGTGCACTGATGGACACCCTTATGCTTGAACATGGTGTTCGTTATGGACAAACTGTTGCAAGCACAGAAGTCCAATAACAGAACACCACTCGGGTTCAGATCCGGGGGGCCGTTCCTCCCAATCACGCCCCTCCAGGTGTCACTGTCGCTGCCCACGTGAGCGTTGAAGTCCCCCAGTAGAACGATGGAGTCCCCGGTCGGAGCACTTTCCAGCACCCCTCCCAGAGACTCCAAGAAGGCCGGGTACTCTGCACTGCTATTTGGCCCGTAAACACAAACAACAGTGAGAGACCTATCCCCGACCCGAAGGCGCAGGGAAGCGACCCTCTCGTTCACCGGGGTGAACTCCAACACATGGCGGCTAAGCTGGGGGGCTATGAGCAAGCCCACACCAGCCCCCCGCCTCTCGCCACAGGCAACTCCAGAGTAGTGGAGAGTCCAGCCTCTCTCGAGGATTTGGGTTCCAGAGCCCAAGCTGTGCGTGGAGGTGAGCCCGACTATCTCTAGTCGGTATCTCTCATCCTCCCGCACAAGCTCAGGCTCCTTCCCCGCCAGCGAGGTGACATTCCATGTCCCTAGCGCCAGATTCCGTGTCCGGGGATTGGGTCGTCGAAGCCTCCGCCTTCGACTGCCACCCAATTCACTTTGCACCGGCCCCACACATAACACATATTGCGTAAATGGTTTTGGTTCTAATGATCAAAATATTCTTTTTCCAGGGCTGAGCATGAACCAATCAAAGTGCTCCACGCCAACTGGATCCCACAACAGAAAGACAACAATCAATAAATACACTCTTGAGTCTTTACTGTCCTCGCTGGGACGTTAGCAGCCACTGCTTGACAGCGAGCTAAACTCTGCATCAATGATGAGACACTTGTAGTTTACAATTCAGCTTTAATGCTCATCTTGTTAAAGAAAGAGTCAAACTGCAACAAAAATTACAAAGGTGGACTTCCGGTTACGGCGGCCATGTAAGAAGACGTGTTTTTTCGCTGCTCTGCTGATAAGTTCGCAAAAAAGCTCTCCTGCTCACTTACGGTCTCAAACAGAAAAGTATTTTGAAGTGTGATGCCTAGCTCAGTAAAGACGCAAAAGGGGAAAGGTGGGACAACCAAGCAATCGAGCCTATTTGACTGTAAAATTCACAAAGAAGCAACCAAGTCTAACCATGACTACGCAAACTGGAGATGGGAATGAACCAGCAGGCACCAAAGCTGACCAAATACTGGCAAAGTTGAGCACAATGGAAACAGGGTTCGCCTCTAGGCTTGACAGACTGACGGCAACTCTACAAGATGTGAAAGAGGAGATTACCCAGTCAACACGTGAGATCATGCGATGATCACAGTGACATCACACAATCCTCATACTGTGATCCTCAGCATGTGTGTAAAGCGTGAGCTCAACGTGAGTTCATCAGATCCTCGTACTGTGATCCTCAGCATGTGTGTAAAACCTGAGCTCAAGGCGAGTTCATCAGATCCTCGTACTGTGATCCTCAGCATGTGTGTAAAGCGTGAGCTCAACGTGAGTTCATCAGATCCTCGTACTGTGATCCTCAGCATGTGTGTAAAGCGTGAGCTCAACGTGAGTTCATCAGATCCTCGTACTGTGATCCTCAGCATGTGTGTAAGCGTGAGCTCAACGTGAGTTCATCAGATCCTCGTACTGTGATCCTCAGCATGTGTGTAAAGCGTGAGCTCAACGTGAGTTCATCTGATCCTCGTACTGTGATCCTCAGCATGTGTGTAAAGCGTGAGCTCAACGTGAGTTCATCTGATCCTCGTACTGTGATCCTCAGCATGTGTGTAAAGCGTGAGCTCAACGTGAGTTCATCTGATCCTCGTACTGTGATCCTCAGCATGTGTGTAAAGCGTGAGCTCAAGGCGAGTTCATCTGATCATCGTACTGTGATCATCAGCATGTGTGTAAAGCGTGAGCTCAAGGTGAGTTCATCTGATCCTCGTACTGTGATCCTCAGCATGTGTTTAAAGAGTGAGCTCAAGGTGAGTTCATCTGATCCTCGTACTGTGATCCTCAGCATGTGTTTAAAGAGTGAGCTCAAGGTGAGTTCATCTGATCCTCATACTGTGATCCTCAGCATGTGTGTAAAGCGTGAGCTCAAGGTGAGTTCATCTGATCCTCATACTGTGATCCTCAGTATCTCAGTGTCTAAAGTGTGACCACAGTATGAGCACACAGTGACCACAGTATGAGCACACAGTGATCACAGTATGAGCACACAGTGAGTGTGCAGTGACATCACAGTGACATCACAGTGACCACAGTATGAGCACAGAGTGATCACAGTATGAGCACACAGTGAGTGTGCAGTGACATCACAGTGACATCAC
Organism: Perccottus glenii; assembly: GCA_024416835.2. Lineage (NCBI taxonomy): Eukaryota > Metazoa > Chordata > Actinopteri > Gobiiformes > Odontobutidae > Perccottus > Perccottus glenii. The sequence goes on from CM044546.2 coordinate 61,630,638, forward strand.
AGTGACCACAGTATGAGCACACAGTGACCACAGTATGAGCACACAGTGATCACAGTATGAGCACACAGTGAGTGTGCAGTGACATCACAGTGACATCACAGTGACCACAGTATGAGCACACAGTGAGTGTGATGTGACCTCATATTTCCACCACAGTATGAGTGCACTGTGATTGTGCAGTGACCTCATGTTGTGAACAAAGTATGAGCACACAGTGAGAGCTCTGTGTGGTTACACTTTTAGTTCACTGTGACACTCACATTATGACCGCACCATGAGAATATTGTGAGCTCATAGTGACATCATTGTGAGATCAAATTGTTGACTGAGTAAGGAATGCGGTGAACGCATGTCACATGCGGAGGAGCGCATTTCCACCACGGAAGACGGGCTAATTAGCTTGCAAGCTAAAGTCAACAAGCTAATAACAAAACCATGGAAGATGAACATATGGATTTAGAAGCCAGATCTCGCTTAAACAATCTAAGGCTTGTGAACCTGCCAGAGGGCGCTGAAGGTGGGGATATATGTGCCTTTTTAGAGAAATGGATCCCTGAGGCATTGGAGAAGGAGGGGCTACAGTCTTCAATTACTTTGGAAAGAGCACACAGAATTGGACCAAAGAATGTCAACGTGTCGCGCCCGAGGACCGTAATAATGAGGTTTCACAACTATAAGGTCAAGCAGGCAGTTTATACCGCTGCACGGGAGAAAGGGGAGGCTTATTACAAATACCAACAAATCCTTTTCTACCTGGCGTTGGCTACGGGAATTGCCCAGCTGAGGAAGAAGTTTGACCCAATTCGTGCGGAACTACATAAACTGGGTATTCGCCAAGGAATGTCTCATCCTGCGACCCTGCTGGTGATTTACGAGGGCAAAACTCATTTATTTAAAACACCTGCTGAAGCACACATTTTTCTCAGAAGAATACAAAAACACTTACATGAAGAGGAGACAGGAACACAAAATGATAGAGTCAATTAATGTGGTCTGGGATTTGTGGTAAGTACGACGCAAATAACCATAGCAAGCCCCTTTTTTAGGCCCAAGCCGGTGATGACCGGGAGGGCCTATTGTTTTTGCTCGGATTATTATTATTAGGCCCGAGCCGGTGATGATCGGGAGGGCCTATTGTTTTTGCTCGGATTATTAGGCCCGAGCCGGTGATGATCGGGAGGGCCTATTGTTTTTGCTCAGATTTTTTTTTTTTTTCTGTAAAATGATCCTAAATTTGACCAAGTGAACATGAATGAAAAGTCATTTTTATTGGTCCCAGCCTTCAAGCTCGGCGAAAAATTTATGTTTTTGAAGTCCCCGAAAAAAAATTACGAAAAATGACTCAGTGGCGACCACCTGTCTTTTAAAACAACACAAAAAATAGCTGCTTCATTCCACAGACACCAAACTTGGGCAAAATGAGCTAAACACATGTATGTAAAATAGACAGGTGTTTTTCTTGACGTTTTTGCTCGAGTTATATTTTTTTTTATTATAATTTGGTATATTTTTTTAAATTATAATTTTTCTGTAAAATGATCCTCAATTTGACCCAGTAAACGTAGAACTAAAAGTCATTTGTATTGGTCCCAGACTTTAAGCCCGGCGAAAAATTTATGTATTTGAAGTCCCCGAAAAAAAAAAACGAAAAATGACTCAGTGGCGACCCCTAGAAAAGTCAAAATACATTGGGCCTATGGAAAATGAAAGTAACTTTTTTCCAACGTAGAAAAATGAAACTTGGTACATCCATAGGACACCTCAGGGCAAACAAAAAATTTTTTTACAGCCATATCGTAAACTTAACAGGAAATCTACTATGTTGGGTGGAATGCGTGACCACCTAAATCGCACCCCTTGTGCTAAAGGCTTTTCATCTAAACAGCTCCAAATTTGGTAAGTATCATCTAGACACGTGTGCCAATAAAGTTATCCATTTGTATTTTGATACATTTTTGGCTGTGGTCGTAATGAGTCTGTGAAGAGGCAGCCATTTCTTTGGGAAATAAATGCCATTTCCCAATTGCCAGGATCCTTCCTTTAGAGGAGGCCCCTTCAGAGCCACGGCTAGAGTCTTAGAAAACTCCTCAGAATCCTTTGGAACTTGTAACCTTGTACTTTTAGACAAGTTATATTTACATTTTGCCTTTTTAAACAAGGGGTGCAGCGATTCCTGAGTCATCTCAAATCTCCAGCCAGTACTTTGTTTTTCTTGCCATAGCCCAAGCATAATCTATTATTTTCAAAGGTTCAGACAGCTTACAGGAAAACCAGGGATTGTGGAGACCTTTAACTCTAAATTACAAGGTGGTGTAGCAGGCCCCAGCAGTAGCACAGGCCCGAGGTGATGAAGCAGGCTCCAGCCAGAAGAAGTTTCAAGCAGTAGCACAGGCCCGGTTATTTGACATTACCCTGAAGTTTACACTTTAAAGCACGAAATGCAATCCTCCGAGTACATGTGTCCCCGCGGTCTCAAGGGAGGCGAGGGCCTTTATCGCCGCCGCTACTTTAATTAGGCCCGAGCCGGTGATGGCCGGGAGGGCCCATTGTTTTTGCTCGGATTTTTTATTTTTTTTTTATCTTTCTTCTTCTCCCCATATGATCCTAAATTTGACCCAGTGAACATGCACGAAAAGTCATTTTATTGGTCCCAGACTTCAAGCTCGGCGAAAAATGTATGTATTTGAAGTCCCAAAAAAAAACGAAAAATGACTCAGTGGCTAATTCCCTCAGAAAAGTCAAATACATTGGGCCTATGGAAAGTGAAAGTAACGTTTTTCCAACGTAGAAAAATGAAACTTGGTACATCCATAGGACACCTCAGGGCAAACTGAAAAGTCAATGACAGTCACACCCTAAACTCAACAGGAAGTCCGCCATGTGGGGTGAAACGCATGGCCACTAAAATCGCACCCCTTGCGCAAAAAGATGCAAATCATTGTGTTTTAATCTAAATGGCCCCAAATTTGGTGAGTATCATCTAGACACGTGTGCCAACCAAAGTTGTGACTTTGTTGTTGATATCTTATCGGGTATGGGTGTGGCAAGCCTGTAACAAGGTGGCCATTTTTGTGAAAATAAAACGCCTTAACTCTCAAACGCCTTCTCGGATCGAGTTGGACCTAAAAAGGCGTTTGTGCACATTCATGACCTGAACACAAAGATATGTAAATAAAAGGGTTATCTTTAGAAATGGCTCTCCAGCGCCCCTACAAACTTATAATGGGACCCAAGAATTTAGTTTGTCATAGAGACATAAAAAACGGTACACACATCTCTTATGTCATGACGAGCATAAAAGCCAATGACTACCACCCCTATCTATAAATGTGTTGCCATAGCAACGCCCCAAAAATGTGAAAAAGTCAATGGGAAGTGAAGTTTTTAGTTTGTTGTAGGCAAATGAAACTTGGTACACACATCCACCATGGGCTTATGAACAAAAAAGCCAATGGGGACCACACCCTATCACACACGGGAAGGCGGCCATTTTGAATTGAAAATGTGAACCGACTTAAAATACACCTCTTTTTTAAAAGTACACAGAAAAAAGCTGCTTCATTCCACAGACACCAAACTTGGGCAAAATGAGCTAAACACATGTATGTAAAATAGACAAGTGTTTTTCTAGACTTTTTTGCTCGAGTTATATATTTTTTTATTATAATTCGGTATATATTTTTTTATTATAATTTTTCTGCAAAATGATCCTCAATTTGACCCAGTAAACAAACAACTAAAAGTCATTTTTATTGGTCCCAGACTTCAAGCTCGGCGAAAATGTTATGTTTTTGAAGTCGCTGAAAAAAAAATACGAAAAATGACTCAGTGGCGACCCCTACAAGATCAAAATACATTGGGCCTATGGAAAGTGAAAGTAAGTTTTTTCCAACGTAGAAAAATGAAACTTGGTATATCCATAGGACACCTCAGGGCAAACAGAAAAGTCAATGACAGTCATACCCTAAACTTAACAGGAAGTCCGCCATGTGGGGTGAAACGCGCGGCCACTAAAATCGCACCCCTTGCGCAGAAAGATGCAAATCATTGTGTTTTAATCTAAATGGCCCCAAATTTGGTGAGTATCATCTAGACACGTGTGCCAACCAACGTTGTAACTTTGTTGTTGATATCTTATCGGGTATGGGTGTGGCAAGCCTGTAATGAGGTGGCCATTTTTGTGAAAATAAAACGTCTCTTAACTCTCAAACGCCTTCTCGGATCGAGTTGGACCCAAAAAGGCGTTTGTGCACATTCATGACCTGAACACAAAAATATGTAAATAAAAGGGTTATCTTTAGAAATGGCTCTCCAGCGCCCCCTACAAACTTATAATGGGACCCAAGAATTTAGTTTGTCATAGAGACATAAAATTTGGTACACACATCTCTTATGTCATGACGAGCATAAAAGCCAATGACAACCACCCCCTATCTATAAATGTGTTGCCATAGCAACGTCCCAAAAATGTGAAAAAAGTCAATGGGAAGTGAAGTTTTTAGTTTGTTGTAGGCAAATGAAACTTGGTACACACATCCACCATGGGCTTATGAACAAAAAAGCCAATGGGGACCACACCCTATCACACACGGGAAGGCGGCCATTTTAAATTGAAGATGTGAACCGACTTAGAATACAACCTCTCTTTTAAAAAACAACAGAAAATAGCTGCTTCATTCCACAGACACCAAACTTGGGCAAAATGAGCTAAACACATGTGTGTAAAATAGACATGCGTTTTCTTGTCGTTTTTGCTCGAGTTATATATTTAGGCCCGAGCCGGTGATGACCGGGAGGGCCTATTGTTTTTGCTCGGATTTTTATTTTTATTTTTATTGTGACCAAATGATCCTAAATTTGACCCAGTGAACATGCACGAAAAGTCATTTTTATTGGTCCCAGACTTCAAGCTCGGCGAAAATGTTATGTTTTTGAAGTCGCCGAAAAAAAAATACAAAAAATGACTCAGTGGCGGCCCCTAGAAAAGTCAAAATACATTGGGCCTATGGAAAGTGAAAGTAACTTTTTTCCAACGTAGAAAAATGAAACTTGGTACATCCATAGGACACCTCAGGGCAAACAGAAAAGTCAATGACAGCCACACCCTAAACTCAACAGGAAGTCCGCCATGTGGGGTTAAACCCGCGGCCACTAAAATCGCACCCCTTGCGCAGAAAGATGCAAATCATTGTGTTTTAATCTAAATGGCCCCAAATTTGGTGAGTATCATCTAGACACGTGTGCCAACCAAAGTTGTGACTTTGTTGTTGATATCTTCTCGGGTATGGGTGTGGCAACCCTGTAACGAGGTGGCCATTTTTATGAAAATAAAACGTCTCTTAACTCTCAAACGCCTTCTCGGATCGAGTTGGACCCAAAAAGGCGTTTGTGCACATTCATGACCTGAACAAAAAAATATGTAAATAAAAGGGTTATCTTTAGAAATGGCTCTCCAGCGCCCCCTACAAACTTATAATGGGAACCAAGAATTTAGTTTGTCATAGAGACATGAAATTTGGTACACACATCTCTTATGTCATGACAAGCATAAAAGCCAATGACAATCACCATCTATCTATAAATGTGTTGCCATAGCAACGTCCCAAATATGTCAAAAAAGTCAATGGGAAGTGAAAATTTTAGTTTGTCGTAGGCAAATGAAACTTGGTACACACATCCAGTATGGGCTTATGAACAAAAAGCCAATGGGGACCACACCTATCACACACGGGAAGGCGCCATTTTGAGCTAGAAAATGTGAACTGACTTAGAATACACCTCTTTTTAAAAGAACACAGAAAATAGCTGCTTCATTCCACAGACACCAAACTTGGGCAAAATGAGCTAAACACATGTATGTAAAATAGACAGGCGTTTGTCTAGACTTTTTTGCTCGTGTTATATTTTATTTTATTATAATTTGGTATATATTTTTATAATAATTTTTCTGCAAAATGATCCTCAATTTGACCCTGTAAACGAGCAACTAAAAGTCATTTTTATTGGTCCCAGACTTCAAGCCCGGCAAAAAATTTATGTATTTGAAGTCCCGAAAAAAAAAATACGAAAAATGACTCAGTGGTGGCCCCTAGAAAAGTCAAAATACATTGGGCCTATGGAAAGTGAAAGTAACTTTTTTCCAACGTAGAAAAATGAAACTTGGTACATCCATAGGACACCTCAGGGCAAACAGGAAAGTCAATGACAGCCACACCCTAAACTCAACAGGAAGTCCGCCATGTGGGGTGAAAGGCGCGGCCACTAAAATCGCACCCTTTGCGCAGAAAGATGCAAATCATTGTATTTTAATCTAAATGGCCCCAAATTTGGTGAGTACCATCTAGACACATGTGCCAACCAAAGTTGTAACTTTGTTGTTGATATCTTATCGGGTATGGGTGTGGCAAGCCTGTAACGAGGTGGCCATTTTTGTGAAAATAAAACGTCTATTAACTCTCAAACGCCTTCTCGGATCGAGTTGGACCCAAAAAGGCGTTTGTGCACATTCATGACCTAAACACAAAGATATGTAAATAAAAGGGTTATCTTTAGAAATGGCTCTCCAGCGCCCCCTACAAACTTATAATGGGAACCAAGAATTTAGTTTGTCATAGAGACATGAAATTTGGTACACACATCTCTTATGTCATGACAAGCATAAAAGCCAATGACAATCACCATCTATCTATAAATGTGTTGCCATAGCAACGTCCCAAATATGTCAAAAAAGTCAATGGGAAGTGAAAATTTTAGTTTGTCGTAGGCAAATGAAACTTGGTACACACATCCAGTATGGGCTTATGAACAAAAAGCCAATGGGGACCACACCCTATCACACACGGGAAGGCGGCCATTTTGAATAGAAAATGTGAACTGACTTAGAATACACCTCTTTTTTAAAAGAACACAGAAAATAGCTGCTTCATTCCACAGACACCAAACTTGGGCAAAATGAGCTAAACACATGTATGTAAAATAGACAGGCGTTTGTCTAGACTTTTTTGCTCGTGTTATATTTTATTTTATTATAATTTGGTATATATTTTTATAATAATTTTTCTGCAAAATGATCCTCAATTTGACCCAGTAAACGTGTAACTAAAAGTCATTTTTATTGGTCACAGACTTCAAGCCCGGCAAAAATTTATGTATTTGAAGTCCCCGAAAAAAAAATATGAAAAATGACTCAGTGGCGACCCCTAGAAAAGTCAAAATACATTGGTTCTATGGAAAATGAAAGTAAATTTTTCCAATGTAGAAATACAAAACTTGGTACATCCATAGGACACCTCAGGGCAAACAGAAAAGTTTATTACAGCCATACCGTAAACTCAACAGAAAATCTACTTTGTTGGGTGGAATGCGTGACCACCTAAATCGCACCCCTTGTGTCTAAAGGCTTTTCATCTAAACAGCTCCAAATTTGGTGAGTATCATATAGACACGTAGGCAAAAAAAAGTTATCAATTTGTTTTTTGATACATTTGTGGCTGTGGTCGTAATGAGTCTGTGAAGAGGCAACCTTTGGGAAATAAATGCCATTTCCCAATTGCCAGGATCCTTCCTTTAGAGGAGGCCCCTCCAGAGCCACGGCTAGAGTCTTAGAAAACTCCTCAGAATCCTTTGGAACTTGTAAACTTGTACTTTTAGACAAGTTACATTTACATTTTGCCTTTTTAAACAGGGGGGTGCAGCGATTCCTGAGTCATCTCAAATCTCCAGCCAGTACTTTGTTTTTCTCGCCTTAGCCAAAGCATAATCTATTATTTTCAAAGGTTCAGACAGCTCCCAGGAAAACCAGGGATTGTGGAGACCTTTAACTCTAAATTACAAGGTGGTGTAGCAGGCCCCAGCAGTAGCACAGGCCCGGTTATTTGACATTACCGTGAAGTTTACGCTTTAAAGCACGAAATGCAATCCTCCGAGTGCATGTGTCCCCGCGGTCTCAAGGGAGGCGAGGGCCTTTAGCCTTGCGGCTTTAATTATTATTAGGCCCGAGCCGGTGATGACCGGGAGGGCCTATTGTTTTTGCTCGGATTTTTTTTTTTTTTTTTAATTTTTTATTATTATTTTTATTTTTCTTTTCCACCTATGATCCTAAATTTGACCCAGTGAACATGCACGAAAAGTCATTTTATTGGTCCCAGACTTCAAGCTCGGCGAAAAATTTATGTATTTGAAGTCGCCAAAAAAATACGAAAAAATGACTCAGTGGCGACCCTACAAAATCAAAATACATTGGGCCTATGGAAAGTGAAAGTAACTTTTTCCAACGTAGAAAAATGAAACTTGGTATATCCATAGGACACCTCAGGGCAAACAGAAAAGTCAATGACAGTCACACCCTAAACTCAACAGGAAGTCCGCCATGTGGGGTGAAACGCGCGGCCACTAAAATCGCACCTTTGCGCAGAAAGATGCAAATCATTGTGTTTTAATCTAAATGGCCCCAAATTTGGTGAGTATCATCTAGACACGTGTGCCAACCAAAGTTGTGACTTTGTTTTTGATATCTTATCGGGTATGGGTGTGGCAAGCCTGTAACGAGGTGGCCATTTTTGTGAAAATAAACGTCTCTTAACTCTCAAACGCCTTCTCGGATCGAGTTGGACCCAAAAGGCGTTTGTGCACATTCATGACCTGAACACAAAAATATGTAAATAAAAGGGTTATCTTTAGAAATGGCTCTCCAGCGCCCCTACAAACTTATAATGGACCCAAGAATTTAGTTTGTCATAGAGACATAAAATTTTGTACACACATCTCTTATGTCATGACGAGCATAAAAGCCAATGACAACCACCCCTATCTATAAATGTGTTGCCATAGCAACGCCCCAAAAATGTGAAAAAGTCAATGGGAAGTGGAAATTTTTAGTTTGTTGTAGGCAAATAAAACTTGGTACACACATCCACCATGGGCTTATGAACAAAAAGCCAATGGGGACCACACCCTATCACACACAGGAAGGCGGTTATTTTGAATTGAAAATGTGAACCGACTTAAAATACACCTCTTTTTAAAAGTACACAGAAAAAGCTGCTTCATTCCACAGACACCAAACTTGGGCAAAATGAGCTAAACACATGTATGTAAATGAGACAAGTGTTTTTCTAGACTTTTTGCTCGAGTTATATTTTTTAATTATAATTTGGTATATATTTTTTATTATAATTTTTCTGCAAAATGATCCTCAATTTAACCCAGTAAACAAACAACTAAAAGTCATTTTTATTGGTCCCAGACTTCAAGCCCGGCAAAAATGTATGTATTTGAAGTCCCAAAAAAAAAAATACGAAAAATGACTCAGTGGCGGCCCTAGAAAAGTCAAAATACATTGGGCCTATGGAAAGTGAAAGTAACTTTTTCCAACGTAGAAAAATGAAACTTGGTATATCCATAGGACACCTCAGGGCAAACAGAAAAGTCAATGACAGTCACACCCTAAACTTAACAGGAAGTCCGCCATGTGGGGTGAAAGGCGCCACTAAATTCGCACTCTTGCGCAGAAAGATGCAAATCATTGTGTTTTAATCTAAATGGCCCCAAATTTGGTGAGTATCATCTAGACACATGTGCCAACCAAAGTTGTGACTTTGTTGTTGATATCTTATCGGGTATGGGTGTGGCAAGCCTGTAACGAGGTGGCCATTTTTGAAAATAAAACGTCTCTTAACTCTCAAACGCCTTCTCGGATCGAGTTGGACCCAAAAGGCGTTTGTGCACATTCATGACCTGAACACAAAAATATGTAAATAAAAGGGTTATCTTTAGAAATGGCTCTCCAGCGCCCCCTACAAACTTATAATGGGACCCAAGAATTTAGTTTGTCATAGAGACATAAAATTTGGTACACACATCTCTTATGTCATGACGAGCATAAAAGCCAATGACAACCACCCCCTATCTATAAATGTGTTGCCATAGCAACGTCCCAAATATTTGGAAAAAGTCAATGGGAAGTGAAAATTTTAGTTTGTCGTAGGCAAATGAAACTTGGTACACACATCCAGCATGGGCTTATGAACAAAAAGCCAATGGGGACCACACCCTATCACACACGGGAAGGCGGCCATTTTGAATTGAAAATGTGAACCGACTTAAAATACACCTCTTTTTTAAAAGAACTCAGAAAATAGCTGCTTCATTCCACAGACACCAAACTTGGGCAAAATGAGCTAAACACATGTATGTAAATGAGACAAGTTTTTCTAGACTTTTTGCTCGAGTTATATTTTTTTTTATTATAATCCGGTATATATTTTTTTATCATATTTTTTCTGCAAAATGATCCTCAATTTGACCCAGTAAACGCATACAACTAAAAGTCATTTTTATTGGTCCCAGATTTCAAGCCCAGCGAAAAATTTATGTATTTGAAGTCCCAAAAAAATACGAAAAATGACTCAGTGGCGACCCTAGAAAAGTAAAAATACATCGGGCCTATGGAAAGTGAAAGTAACTTTATTCCAATGTAGAAATACAAAACTTGGTACATCCATAGGACACCTCAGGGCAAACTGAAAAGTTTATTACAGCCATATCGTAAACTCAACAGAAAATCTACTATGTTGGGTGTAATGCGTGACCACCTAAATCGCACCCTTCTGTCTAAAGTCTAAACAGCTCCAAATTTGGTGAGTATCATCTAGACACGTGTGCAAAAAAAAGTTATCAATTTGTTTTTTGATACATTTGTGGCTGTGGTCGTAATGGGTCTGTGAAGAGGCAACCTTTGGGAAATAAATGCCATTTCCCAATTGCCAGGATCCTTCCTTTAGAGGAGGCCCCTCCAGAGCCACGGCTAGAGTCTTAGAAAACTCCTCAGAATCCTTTTACCGTGAAGTTTACGCTTTAAAGCACGAGTGCATGTGTCCCCGCGGTCTCAAGGGAGGCGAGGGCCTTTATCGCCGCTTGCGGCTTTAATTATTATTACATACATTTTGTATAGCACTTTTACGGGGACGCAAAGACGCTTTACATATCAATTATTCATTCACTACACAGTCACACATTAATCTCCTCTAAAATACTCCTCATCTAACAACTAACATTGATTACAACATACCTTGTAATCAATGTGTTCAGTTCTGGCGTGGTCACCTGTTGCTGAGCCGCGTTGCTTGTTTTAACAGTGTTCTCCTTCGCTGGAACTGACACTAGCTGCCTTTGGGGTTGGGTTTGCAGCAGCAACAAGTGTCGTGTTAGCATGTGTTGATGTGAGGTGCTTCATAAGATTTGAGTTGCAGGAGGTTGAGAGATAATGACTAGAGATAGTCGGGCTCACCTCCACGCACAGCTTGGGCTCTGGAACCCAAATCCTTGAGAGAGGCTGGACTCTTCACTACTCTGGAGTTGCCTGCGGTGAGAGGCGGCGGGCTGGTGTGGGATTGCTCATAGCCCCCCAGCTCATCCGCCATGTGTTGGAGTTCACCCCGGTGAATGAGAGGGTCGCTTCCCTGCGCCTTCGGGTCGGGGATAGGTCTCTCACTGTTGTTTGTGCTTACGGGCCAAATGGCAGTGCAGAGTACCCGGCCTTCTTGGAGTCTCTGGGAGACTGCTTAGACTGCTGACCCCGCGACCCGGCCCCGGATAAGAGGTAGAAGATGGATGGATGGATGGACTTAACATTGTGTGTCTGGTGTCTGAGTGAGTGTGGGGGTCTTAACTACTTTTATTACTTACAGGAGATGATACCAGCTTATGTATACATCCTTACATGGAGTTGTGGTTGTTCGAGATGAAGTCTATCGCAGTAGGTCTCTACAATGGAGGCAGCAGCTTTAATAATTTTGTCCATAACAGGCATTGCTGAAGGATCAACAAGAATGAAATAACCAAAATAATTATGTAATGATTTGTTGTGGAATATAGGCAGGGTTTTTTCAGCTGGAACCAACAAGAACACAGGACGAAAACAACAAACGGAGAATGAATGACAAGGAAAAGTTTGATTAAAAATTAGTACGTTCATTCTTTTCAATTACATATTTATTAACTACATTCAGAGCAGTGGTAGTAGAGGAATTAATAAGGCATCTCTTTTTTTTGATAACAACAACTTGTGGTTTTATAGCAGCAATATAAAACTACAAGTTGATGAATATTAATAGGAGGACGACTACGGCGCTCATACAGAGACTATGCTGCTGAACAGGATTTTTGGTATGAGGTGCTAACTTTGTAATTTTTTTAGTAGAAAAATGCCTAACCAATAGGAGCTGAAGAGAGGGAACCCAGGAGAACCAATGGGAGACTGGAGTTTAAGAACACGCCTTAGAATTCCCCCACTACATCATGAGGGCCTGAGAGCTTCCCCAGTGATTTGTTTGGGAAACCAATGGTGTACCTGGCTCCATATGCTCAAGGGAGTTTGGAGCAGAGTGGAGAAAGTGGTGGAGATCTTGCTGACCAGCCATGGGGTTGGGACCAGAGGACCACGTCGGAAGGAGGGCGACGCGTTCGGGTTCACCAGTTGCAGAGGTAAACCCGGTGAGGAGGCTGGACGACGTCAAGGACGAGGCTCCGGACGGGCCTCCGGACGAGCCTCCAGTGGTCAGCTGTAACACTGGTAAAGCGCTTTGAGTGCCTACTAGGTGGAAAAGCGCTATATAAAAACAAAAAAAAATGTCATGTGAAAACCGTATAAAAGCCCAAGTTAGATGTACAGACTTTAGTAGAGCTGGGGATAGTCTACTCGGGTCGTTTGTTGTTTTTACAATAAAGACTCATATCTGATCATACCTCAGAAAACTGTTAAAAGGTTTCCGAACAATAAAGGGAAATAAAGGAATGCATTAAAAGGAAAAAACAAGCCTTTAAATTAGGCCTAAACCAGCAACTAAGAACAGCAAGGCTGCAGCACAGGGACCGGGCAGAACAGGAGCTGATCCAGCTCCAATGACAGGCTTGACCAATATGGCCGAGGTAGGAAGGCTTTGTCTGCCTACAACGAGAGGGAAAAAGCTAACGAACTAAACAATTTTTATCTGAGATTTGAAACTAATAATTATAGTGAATGCTGTGAAATCCTGGATATGGTAGACTGTAATGAACATGAGAACAGAATTTAAATTCACCCTCAGTCTGTCACCAAAAACTCGTTCATCCCTCTCTCAATAAAGCTCACTAACGAGTGGTTGGGGGGGGGGGATGAATGTAAACATAAATGGCACTTAAGGTCAAGATAACTGTGTTTTCAGATGTTTTTGCACTGTACATGGGGGGGATGGTATAAATTAAGGTTTAGGGATAGCTCATGGTCATGTATGGCTGTCCCAGAGACTTATTGATGGTGCTGGCACATCAGTAGGTGACATTGCCCATGCTGTTTTTAAAATTGTCCTTGTTATTTATGTATTTATCAACTTGTGTGTGACTGTGTTTTATGTTGTGCTGCAGTGCTGCCTTTTTGTCCAAGACAAATTTCTCCTATGGGAGACAATTAAAGAACTTTGAACTTTGGACTCTATGGCATGGAACTGGTTGTGTGTTTATAAGTTCCATGCTGAAGGCTGAGGGGTCAGTATCAGACACCACACATTCACAACTGGGGAAGACAAAGAGGGGGCTGCCATACAAACGGTGCTCACGCCTTTTCCAACCAACACCAAACACACCTCTACAATTACACATAGTGTGTGCTGTGGCACTGGAGGCAAGGTGAGTTAAGTGTCTTTCCCATAGACACTATGACAGTATGAACCAGGAGAGCGGGAATTGAACCGCCAACCTTCCAGTTATAGAACAACCACTCTACCACTGCACCCTGTGTATGTGTAACCAGGGCCCCAAGTCTTCAGACATAACCTTGACAGATCTGCTCAATAGAATCATCCAGGTCTCTGCTGCCATTCTGTTACCGTGGAAAACATAACAAATTTACCCATGAATCAAATCTGTTCAACTCAAACAAGGACCACAGGTAACTAAACCAAGACAGTAACTGCTTTGTCTCAAAGACTAAACTTTACTTAATCCTGTTCAGTTTTGTCCATGTTACTTGTCTTTAATGCTTACTGTTTAACTACATATCTCTTTCATCCAGCTCTGGACACTTTAGTGTTCTCTAGTCTAATCTGACAGATGTTGATTTGTCTCAGGAGACATGACTGAAGAGCTGACATCCCGTTTTGCCCCAGAGCAGTCCTGTGACACCATCCCTGAGCTCCGTCAGCAGATCCTGCAGCTGTTCAGCAGCAGGCTCAATGACGACTCCCTCCTGGTCAGTGCTTACACCTCATTTACTAAAGGCCACTATAGTACTCAGTACTTGTATGTGTACTGTGTGTGTATTGTGTGTGTGTACTGTGAATGTGTACTATGTGTGTGTATTGTGTGTGTACTGTGTATGTGATGTGTGTGACATGTCTGTGTGTGTACTGTGTGTGTGTGTGTGTGTGTGTGTGTGTGTGTGTGTGTGTGTGTGTGTGTGTGTGTGTGTGTGTGTGTGTGTTTGTGTGTGTGTGTGTGTGACATGTACAAGTATTATTAGGAACACCTGTTCAATTTCTCATTAATGCAAGAATCTAATCAACCAATCACATGGCAGTTGCTTCAGTGCATTTAGGGGTGTGGTCCTGGTCAAGACAATCTCCTGAACTCCAAACTGAATGTCAGAATGGGAAACCACTCATCTTCACTACAAATAGGAAAAAGAGGCTACAATTTGCACAAGCTCACCAATATTGGACAGTTTAAGACTGGAAAAAGGTTGCCTGGTCTGATGAGTCCCGATTTCTGTTGAGACACATTCAGATGGTAGAGTCAGAATTTGGCGTTAACAGAATGAGAACATGGATTCATCATGCCTTGTTACCACTGTGCATGCTGGTGCTGGTGGTGGTGATGTAATGGTGTGGGGGATGTTTTCTTGTCACACTTTAGGCCCCTTAGTGCCAATTGGGCATCGTTTAAATACCACAGCCTACCTGAGCATTGTTTCTGACCATGTCCATCCCTTTATGACCACCATGCACCCATCCTCTGATGGCTACCTCCAGCAGGATAATGCACCATGTCACAAAGCTCGAATCATTTCAAATTGGTTTGTTGAACATGACAATGAGTTCACTGAACTAAAATGTCACCAGATCTCAACCCAATAGAGGATCTTTGGGATGTGGTGGAACGGGAGCTTTGTGCCCTAGATGTGCATCCCACAAATCTCCATCAACTGCAAGATGCTATCCTATCAATATGGGCCAACATTTCTAAAGAATGCTTTCAGCACCTTGTTGAATCAATGCCACGTAGAATTAAGGCAGTTCTGAAGGTGAAAGGGGGTCAAACACAGAATTAGTATGGTGTTCCTAATAATCCTTTAGGTGAGTGTATGTGTACTGTGTAATGTGTGTACAATGTGTACTATGTGTGTGACGTGTGTATGTGTACTGTGTGTGTGTGTACTGAGTGTGTGTGACATGTGTATGTGTACTGTGTGTGTTTGACGTGTGTGTGTGTACTGTGTGTGTGACATGTGTGTGTGTGTACTGTGTGTGTGTGTGTGTGTACTGTGTGTGTTTGACATGTGTGTGTACTGTGTGTGTGTGTGTGTGTACTGTGTGTGTGTGACGTGTGTATGTGTACTGTGTGTTTGTAACATTTATGTGTATGTGTACTGTGTGTACTGTGTGTGTGTGTGACGTGTGTGTGTGTACTGTGTGTTTGTAACATTTATGTGTATGTGTACTGTGTGTGTGTACTGTGTGTGTGTGACGTGTGTATGTGTACTGTGTGTGTTTGACGTGTGTGTGTGTACTGTGTGTGTGTGTGTACTGTGTGTGTTTGACGTGTGTGTGTGTACTGTGTGTGTGTGTGTGTGTACTGTGTGTGTGTGACGTGTGTGTGTACTGTGTGTGTGTGTGTGTGTACTGTGTGTGTGTGACGTGTGTATGTGTACTGTGTGTTTGTAACATTTATGTGTATGTGTACTGTGTGTACTGTGTGTGTATGTGACGTGTGTGTGTGTACTGTGTGTTTGTAACATTTATGTGTATGTGTACTGTGTGTACTGTGTGTGTGTGACGTGTGTGTGTGTACTGTGTGTTTGTAACATTTATGTGTATGTGTACTGTGTGTGTACTGTGTGTGTGACGTGTGTATGTGTACTGTGTGTTTGTAACATTTATGTGTATGTGTACTGTGTGTGTACTGTGTGTGTGTGACATGTGTGTGTGTACTGTGTGTTTGTAACATTTATGTGTATGTGTACTGTGTGTGTGTACTGTGTGTTTGTAACATTTATGTGTATGTGTACTGTGTGTGTGTACTGTGTGTGTGTGACGTGTGTATGTGTACTGTGTGTGTGTGACGTGTGTGTGTGTAATGTGTGTTTGTAACATTTATGTGTATGTGTACTGTGTGTGTGTGACGTGTGTGTACAATGTGTACTATGTGTGTGACGTGTGTATGTGTACTGTGTGTTTGTAACATTTATGTGTATGTGTACTGTGTGTGTACTGTGTGTGTGTACTGTGTGTGTGTGACGTGTGTATGTGTACTGTGTGTTTGTAACATTTATGTGTATGTGTACTGTGTGTGTACTGTGTGTGTTTGACGTGTGTGTGTGTGTGTACTGTGTGTTTGTAACATTTATGTGTATGTGTACTGTGTGTGTGTGTGTGTGTGTACTGTGTGTGTGTACTGTGTGTGTACTGTGTGTGTGTGACGTGTGTGTGTGTGTACTGTGTGTTTGTAACATTTATGTGTATGTGTACTGTGTGTGTGTGTGACGTGTGTGTGTGTGTAATGTGTGTGTACTGTGTGTTTGTAACATTTATGTGTATGTGTACTGTGTGTGTGTGTGTGTGTGTACTGTGTGTGTGTACTGTGTGTGTACTGTGTGTGTGTGACGTGTGCGTATGTGTACTGTGTGTTTGTAACATTTATGTGTATGTGTACTGTGTGTGTGTGACGTGTGTGTGTGTGTGTAATGTGTGTGTACTGTGTGTTTGTAACATTTATGTGTATGTGTACTGTGTATGTGTACTGTGTGTGTGTGTGTGTGTGTGTACTGTGTGTGTGTACTGTGTGTGTACTGTGTGTGTGTGACGTGTGTGTGTGTGTACTGTGTGTGTGTGACGTGTGCGTATGTGTACTGTGTGTTTGTAACATTTATGTGTATGTGTACTGTGTGTGTGTGTGACGTGTGTGTGTGTAATGTGTGTGTACTGTGTGTTTGTAACATTTATGTGTATGTGTACTGTGTGTGTGTACTGTGTGTGTGTGTGACATGTGTATGTGTACTGTGTACTCTGTGTGTGTACTGTGTGTGTGTGACATGTGTATGTGTACTGTGTACTGTGTGTGTGTACTGTGTGTGTGTGACGTGTGTATATGTACTGTGTGTTTGTAACATTTATGTGTATGTGTACTGTGTGTTTGTAACATTTATGTGTATGTGTACTGTGTGTGTGTACTGTGTGTATGTGACGTGTGTGTGTGTACTGTGTATGTGTACTGTGTGTGTGTGACGTGTGTATGTGTACTGTGTACTGTGTGTGTGTACTGTGTGTGTGTGACGTGTGTATGTGTACTGTGTGTTTGTAACATTTATGTGTATGTGTACTGTGTGTGTGTACAGTGTGTATGTGACATGTGTGTGTGTACTGTGTAGTGTACTGTGTAATATAATGTAATAAGAAATATTAATTTATTAATTTGGGTAAATTATCAACTAATATTTTTATTATCAAAATTATTTCCTCGCATGGAGGCACCAAAATATACTGTAGCGTACGAGGGTACGTTCGTATAAACATATATTAATTTATTAAAATTAATTTCTGATTAAAAGGGGCACCACCCTGGTTTTAACAGGTCCAGAGAAACTGTTTAATCTAGTCTCGTTAATCTTAAAGGAAGCGAATTCTTTTTGTTTTCGAACATTCCTTAATATAAACAGAGAAACATTAATGTCTTTTATGGGATTGTATTAAAAATTACACAGATCTACAATGATAACTAACATTGGAACAGGGAAAGGATAAACACAAAAAGGGATAAACACAGGGTTAAACACAGGAATAAATACAGGGATAAATATCTGCTTTCAGAGGGTTTGTGAACCAAAGGAATGTTTAGGCCTGTTAATCTAAATGATGGAACTAAAACAAAGTGGCTTTTAACAGAGGACACTGGGGCGGTTTCGGCTAGAGTTTGGGAAGAGGACATTTAACGACACCAAGGCTGTTGCGACGTGTAACGTGCGGACTTACTCTGTAGTCAGCGGGGCTGGCTCGGTTAGGTGAGTTGCTATCAGCGGTCCGAGCGTCCTGAATGTTCTCTAGAAAGTTCGTCGCTTACTGATGAAGCGTTCCATACCAAGACACGCGACTCGTACACGAGGCTCAAAGCTTTAGCCATGGTGGCATTAACGGTCCTGATGGACCGGCTCTTGTGGGGTCAGCGAAGGCGGAGAGGCGAGAGCCAAGAGCCAAGAGAGCAATTTTTGGCTAGCAACCAGCTTTTATCACCTTTGAGTCGGGGGCGCTCGTCCGGCGGAAGAGGAAGTTGCTTGGGAACATTTAAACTAAAGTTTAACTAAAGTTTTTAAAACATTCCTTTTGTTTCACCATATTCTCATAACACACACCAAACATTTATACTTGTAGGATTATACAAAGAGAAGTAGAGTATTATGAAAATGTAGAATATTGTTGAAACATTGATTACATTTAATTTAAAACAAAACGGAAACCATAAACCATAAAGGGAGTTATTCGGTCACAACTCCGTGTCCTGGAAGAGAACAGTACAAACAACACAATATCAAAAATACATTTTTCTTTAATGTAATAATTACGAAATTGTCTTTTGATGATTGGATAGAGTCATTTGTTCATTTGACCACCAGGGGGGTGGTGTTTTGACCATTGTAGAAGTCTGTTTTCAAAGACACTCTGGCCGTCCTTTTAGTTTGAAAGAAAACAGTGTTAACCCAGTCCTCCTTCAGACTTTGGATACGAGCTTGTCTCTGAAGGCCTCTGGCAATGATAGAAAAGACAGGACAGTTAATCCGTGGGGATTCCGAGGGTTGTTCTGCTACAACTGTGTGTTTGTTACATAAATGTGTATGTGTATTGTGTACTGTGTGTGTACTGTGTGTTTGTAACATATATGTGTATGTGTACTGTGTACTGTGTGTGTACTGTGTGTGTACTGTGTGTGTGTGACGTGTGTGTATGTGTACTATGTGTTTGTAACATTTATGTGTATGTGTACTGTGTGTTTGTAACATTTATGTGTATGTGTACTGTGTGTTTGTAACATTTATGTGTATGTGTATTGTGTGTTTGTAACATTTATGTGTAAGTGTATTGTGTGTTTGTAACATTTATGTGTATGTGTACTGTGTGTTTGTAACATTTATGTGTATGTGTACTGTGTGTTTGTAACATTTATGTGTATGTGTACTGTGTGTTTGTAACATTTATGTGTATGTGTACTGTGTGTTTGTAACATTTATGTGTATGTGTATTGTGTGTTTGTAACATTTATGTGTATGTGTACTGTGTGTTTGTAACATTTATGTGTATGTGTATTGTGTGTTTGTAACATTTATGTGTAAGTGTATTGTGTGTTTGTAACATTTATGTGTATGTGTACTGTGTGTGTGTGACGTGTGTTTGTGTACTGTGTGTGTGTGTGATGTGTGTGTACGTGTACTGTGTGTGTGTGTGACGTGTGTGTATGTGTACTGTGTGTGTGTGTACTGTGTGTGTGTGACGTGTGTGTATGTGTACTATGTGTTTGTAACATTTATGTGTATGTGTACTGTGTGTTTGTAACATTTATGTGTATGTGTACTGTGTGTTTGTAACATTTATGTGTATGTGTACTGTGTGTTTGTAACATTTATGTGTATGTGTACTGTGTGTTTGTAACATTTATGTGTATGTGTATTGTGTGTTTGTAACATTTATGTGTATGTGTATTGTGTGTTTGTAACATTTATGTGTATGTGTATTGTGTGTTTGTAACATTTATGTGTATGTGTACTGTGTGTTTGTAACATTTATGTGTATGTGTACTGTGTGTTTGTAACATTTATGTGTATGTGTACTGTGTGTTTGTAACATTTATGTGTATGTGTACTGTGTGTTTGTAACATTTATGTGTATGTGTATTGTGTGTTTGTAACATTTATGTGTATGTGTATTGTGTGTTTGTAACATTTATGTGTATGTGTATTGTGTGTTTGTAACATTTATGTGTATGTGTATTGTGTGTTTGTAACATTTATGTGTATGTGTACTGTGTGTGTGTGACGTGTGTGTATGTGTACTGTGTGTGTGTGACGTGTGTTTGTGTACTGTGTGTGTGTGACGTGTGTGTATGTGTACTGTGTGTGTGTGACGTGTGTGTATGTGTACTATGTGTTTGTAACATTTATGTGTATGTGTACTGTGTGTTTGTAACATTTATGTGTATGTGTATTGTGTGTTTGTAACATTTATGTGTATGTGTACTGTGTGTTTGTAACATTTATGTGTATGTGTACTGTGTGTTTGTAACATTTATGTGTATGTGTACTGTGTGTTTGTAACATTTATGTGTATGTGTATTGTGTGTTTGTAACATTTATGTGTATGTGTATTGTGTGTTTGTAACATTTATGTGTATGTGTACTGTGTGTTTGTAACATTTATGTGTATGTGTATTGTGTGTTTGTAACATTTATGTGTATGTGTATTGTGTGTTTGTAACATTTATGTGTATGTGTACTGTGTGTTTGTAACATTTATGTGTATGTGTATTGTGTGTTTGTAACATTTATGTGTATGTGTACTGTGTATGTGTACTGTGTGTATGTGACGTGTGTATGTGTACTGTGTGTTTGTAACATTTATGTGTATGTGCACTGTGTTTGTTACTGTGTGTATGTGTACTGTGTGTTTGTAACATTTATGTGTACTGTGTATGTGTACTGTGTGTGTGTACTGTGTGTATGTGACGTGTGTATGTGTACTGTGTTTGTTACTGTGTGTGTCATGTGTGTGTGTACTGTGTGTTTGTAACATTTATGTGTATGTGTACTGTGTTTGTTACTGTGTGTATGTCACGTGTGTATGTTTACTGTGTGTTTGTAACATTTATGTGTACTGTGTATGTGTACTGTGTGTGTGTGTGTGTGACGTGTGTGTGTGTTGAACACTGGTGTACTTTTCAGATGATGCAGGAGCAGTTGCGGCTGCTGCAGAGGAGTTCCTTTTACCTGGAGATGCGTCGGATGGATGAAGGCCCTGTGGCTGATGAGGAGCAGGTCCTGCATCTGTCTGACAACACTGTGTGGACTCTGGTGGCCCTACAGAGGCTTCACACGACCATGGGCCTGGCCAACACTCAGGTGCGCCTCCTGCTGGCTCTGCTGGAGATGCTGCTGGAGGAGATTGTCTGCGGCCGTCAGGAGCTGGAGGCCTTCATGGTTAAATTAGACCAAGGAACGTCTGACGGTTCTGCTGTGGCCTCTGCTCAGGCGATGCTGTCACAAACCTTTAAACACCTCAAAGACTTTGACACAAGACTAACCCGGAACCTGGGCCCTCTGGATCTGCAGAACCAGCTCATTACCAGCTATGGGAATGTCCTGGTGCCGCAGCTCAGTGTCTCTCTGGCTTTCAGGTTGCCTGTGGTTTTCGACAGGCTCCAGTCCTTTTCAAAGTCCACCACAGTTCACCTGTTCTGGGGCATCCCGGGTGAGCAGGGCAAGGAGCCCAACCAACACTTTGAGATCCAGGTGAAAATCCTGCACCCTTCTGTGGCTGAGCAGGACCAGTATGATAGCTGTGCTGTTCTGTCCTACTGCTGTGTGGTGGAACAGCTGACCCCAGACCGATTCTACCAGTTCTCTGTTAAACGCCTGGGTGCCCTTAACCTGGTATATGGAACCTGGACAGACTCCTTAGTCCTCAAGACTCTCACTGTGGAGGAGTGACTTTTACTGTAAACAAGGCTAAAACTGGAAATATTACATCAACTTTTTTGTTATTTTAAATAAAATATTTGTATTATTTAAAGTTAGGTGTGTCGCTCAAGGTGCTGTGGAGTATTCACTTAACAAGTCAGCTATTAATAGATTTATTATATAAATCTAGTGCTACTCTAATCTGTTCGTCATATAACTTTTATAGATCTCTTTCTAAGTTGCTGACAGACACAGACAGGCTCATTACACCAATAAAACATAGTGCTATGTAAGCAGTGGTTTCTGTCAACCACCATTATATTATTAATACTCTAAATATTTATGCTCTGAGCAGACAGATCTGTTGAATTAACTGGACAGCTCTAATTCAGCTACAGCTGCAAGATATTTATATTCAAGACTTTAGAAAGATGCTTGGCTCTGGAGGGGCCTCCTCCGAAGGAAGAATCCTGGCAATTGGGAAATGGCATTTATTTCCCAAAGAAATGGCTGCCTCTTCACAGACTCATTACGACTACAGCCACAAATGTATCAAAACACAAACTGATAACGTTTTTGTTACACGTGTCTAGATGATACTCACCAAATTTGGAGCTGTTTAGATGAAAACCCTTTAGCACAAGGGGTGCGATTTACACACGTGGACAAAATTGTTGGTACCCTTCGGTCAATGAAAGAAAAACTCACAATGGTCACAGAAAAAACTTTATTCTGACAAAAGTAATAATAAATAAAAATTCTATGAATGTTAACCAATGAAAGTCAGACATTGCTTTTCAACCATGCTTCAATGGAATTATTTTAAAAAATAAACTCATGGAACAGGCCTAGACAAAATTGTTGGTACCCCTAACTTAATATTTTGTTGCACAACCTTTTGAGGCCATCACTGCAATCAGACGATTCCTGTAACTGTCAATGAGACTTCTGCACCTCTCAGCAGGTATTTCGGCCCACTCCTCATGAGCAAACTGCTCCAGTTGGTTCCGGTTTGAAGGGTGTCTTTTCCAGACGGCATGTTTCAGCACCTTCCAAAGATGCTCAATAGGATTGAGGTCAGGGCTCATAGAAGGCCACTTTAGAATAGTCCAATGTTTTCCTCTTAACCATTCTTGGGTGTTTTTAGCTGTGTTTTGGGTCATTGTCCCGTTGCAAGACCCATGACCTGCGACTCAGACCAAGCTGTCTGACACTGGCCAGCACATTTCTCTCTAGAATCCCTTGATAGTCTTCAGATTTCATTGTACCCTGCACAGATTCAAGACACCCTGTGCCAGATGCAGCAAAGCAGCCCCAGAACATAACAGAGCCTCCTCCATGTTTGACAGTAGGGACAGTGTTCTTTTCTTGATATGCTTCATTTTGCTGTCTGTGAACATAGAGCTGATGTGCCTTGGCAAAAAGTTCCATTTTTGTCTCATCTGTCCATAGGACATTCTCCCAGAAGCTTTGTGGCTTGTCAACATGTAGTTTGGCATATTCCAGTCTAGCTTTTTAATGATTTGTTTTCAACAATGGTGTCCTCCTTGGTCGTCTCCCATGTAGTCCACTTTGGCTCAAACAACGACGGATGGTGCGATCTGGCACTGATGTTCCTTGAGCATGGAGTTCACCTTGGATCTCTTTAGAAGTCTTTCTGGGCTCTTTTGTTACCATTCGGATTATCCGTCTCTTTGATTTGTCATCAATTTTCCTCCTGCGGCCACGTCCAGGGAGGTTGGCTACAGTCCCATGGATCTCAAATTCAAAATCAAAATTAAAATCAACAAATAATATGTGCAACTGTAGTCAGAGGAACATCTAGCTACTTGGAGATGGTCTTATAGCCTTTACCTTTATCATGCTTGTCTATAATCTTCTTTATCTTTATTGTGACCAAATGATCCTAAATTTGACCCAGTGAACATGCACAAAAAGTCATTTTTATTGGTCCCAGACTTCAAGCTCGAAAAAAAAAATACGAAAAATGACTCAGTGGCGACCCCTACAAAATCAAAATACATTGGGCCTAAGGAAAGTGAAAGTAATTTTTTTCCAACTTAGAAAAATGAAACTTGGTATATCCATAGGACACCTCAGGGCAAACAGAAAAGTCAATGACAGTCACACCCTAAACTTAACAGGAAGTCCGCCATGTGGGGTGAAACGCGCGGCCACTAAAATCGCACCCCTTGCGCAGAAAGATGCAAATCATTGTGTTTTAATCTAAATGGCCCCAAATTTGGTGAGTATCATCTAGACACATGTGCCAACCAAAGTTGTAACTTTGTTTATGGTATCTTATCCGGTTTGGGTGTGGCAAGCCTGTAACGAGGTGGCCATTTTTGTGAAAATAAAACGTCTCTTAACTCTCAAACGCCTTCTCGGATCGAGTTGGATCCAAAAAGGCGTTTGTGCACATTCATGACCTGAACAAAAAAATATGTAAATAAAAGGGTTATCTTTAGAAATGGCTCTCCAGCGCCCCCTACAAACTTTTAATGGGACCCAAGAATTTAGTTTGTCATAGAGACATGAAATTTGGTACACACATCTCTTATGTCATGACGAGCATAAAAGCCAATGACAACCACCCCCTATCTATAAATGTGTTGCCATAGCAACGTCCTAAATATGTGGAAAAAGTCAATGGGAAGTGAAAATTTTAGTTTGTCGTAGGCAAATGAAACTTGGTACACACATCCAGTATGGGCACCCTATCACACACGGGAAGGCGGCCATTTTGAATTGAAGATGTGAACCGACTTAGAATACACCTCTCTTTTAAAAAACAACAGAAAATAGCTGCTTCATTCCACAGACACCAAACTTGGGCAAATTGACCTAAACACATGTATGTAAAATAGACAGGTGTTTTTCTTGATGTTTTTGCTCGAGATATATTATTTTTCATTATAATTTTTCTGTAAAATGATCCTCAATTTGACCCAGTAAACCTGCAACTAAAAGTAATTTTTATTGGTCCCAGACTTCAAGCATAAGAGATGTGTGTACCAAAATCTCTATGACAAACTAAATTCTTGGGTCCCATTATAAGTTTGTAGGGGGCGCTGGAGAGCCATTTCTAAAGATAAACCTTTTATTTACATATCTTTGTGCTCAGGTCATGAATGTGCACAAACGCCTTTTTGGGTCCAACTCGATCCGAGAAGGCGTTTGAGAATTAAGAGACATTTTATTTTCACAAAAATGGCCACCTCGTTACAGGCTTGCCACACCCATACCCGATAAGATATCAACAACAAAGTCACAACTTTGGTTGGCACATGTAATAATAATAATGGATTCGATTTATATTGTGCTTTTCTCCCAAGGGACCAAGGGACTCAAAACGCTTACAGGCCGTCCATTATTCATTCACTCCACAGCTGCCCTGGGGCAGACTGACAGAGACGTGGCAGCCATTTTGCGCCTACGGCCTCTCCGACCATCACCAAGTACATTCACTAAACATTCTTACAAATTCATACGAGGCAATGTGGGCTAAGTGTCTTGCCCAAGGACACAGCGACAGTATGAACTGTGGGGAGAACGTGAATCGAACTGCCCACCTTCCGGTTGAAGGATGACCGCTCTACCACTGAGCCACTGCCACTGTTAATCACTGAACAAATTACAACATTAATCTTGGTCTTTTATTCACCAGCTCACTGTATGTTACTGTGTGTGTAAGGACTGTTTTTAGAAAATAGTGGACTTTGATTTGAACTTACATTTGCCTAAATATAATACTTTAGTAAATGTGGACTGTACTGCCATAAACATTTACCTGTCTACTGTTGTCATGATTTACAGATGACAAATGTACAAATATAAAACTAACACATGCACTTTAGCTACAGTAATGTTTAAGGGATGTATGACTGCATGACGCGAATCGTCAGCAGTCTAATATTAGGGGTCGCGGTCTGAAAAGTTTGGGAACCCCTGTTCTAGAGTAAAAAGTCTCAGAGGTTAGTGGGCATTGCAGGTGTAATGTTTAATGTAATGTTTAATGTAATGTAACACCCACCTTTTTCTGAATATCCTCTTCAAAGTGCTCACACCACAACCAAGAGCCTTTCTTCTGATCAGCCTCAGTTTGCAAACTACACAGTAACTATTTAGTCATTTATCCTTATCTTACTATAAATAAAAAAAACTATAAGAGCATTATGCCTTATTCTTTCCAAAATTGAAGGTTAGATATGATTGTATCTTTATATTATTAACCAAGTTTGGTCCAGAGTATCGTATTAAACTTTCGTTAAAACGGTGGAGCAGTAAGTTAGGCCTTTAGCAGCCACCTTCGGGTCAGCTAAGAAAAGCTCAATAGTTTAGCCAACTGTATAAATTCTGAACAGTATTTTAACACATGCAAAAATGTACTCACCTAGAAACTGGAGTGTGGTTCATTTAGTGCAGTTGGACGATGAAAAAGTGATTTAAATCAGCTGAATTAAACCAAACACAGCTAGCGTTAGCTTTTAGCTAACAACAAGCGATCTCCATTCATGAACAGCAGCAACTAACAAACTAATTAACAAACAAAAAAAAAAGGCTTTGAAAAACATAGAATAACCCAAAACAATCTTTGGGTGTAGCAAAAAGCTTAAATTTCACTGATTTAAAATAGTTAGCCCTCCGGGAGTCTCTCTTCTGTCCGTAAATATCTAGCGGCTTCTTCTCCCAAGAGCAGCTTAAACAACAAGACCAACCAAACCACGCCCCCGTGACCCCGACATTGCAGAATGGAGGCAGCTGATAGGTCAGTTATTAATCTTAATATCTTGAGTTCTGTGACAAATATCAATATAACAATTACGGGAATAATAAGAATGTTTTCAAACAAAGACGGCATAGTTAGAATGATGACTGTGACAAAAATAGTCACTTCGTAATTGGCGCCGATTTTTCAATGGATGTCAATGGGGGTCATGCTTGATGGAGCCTACCCCTACTTCCTAATAGGCTTCCAACCAAGCCTCTCCCATGGAACCTCTAAAATGGTTGTTGTGTAAGGGTGCCGCCATACGGCAATTTTACAGCGAAATACAGCGATATATCTCCGTCCACCAGAGGGCAGGCTCCAAAAGCGGAAATATAAGGAGAAACCGAATGGCGAATTTACAAGTATAAAACTCATGTTTACAGCCTGGTACAAAAGATGGCTCCGGTCTCTAGAGCTAAGTTTTTACTACGTGAAAACTCTGGGGGAATTTTTGATTGATATGTCCGTTTATGCTATATTAAAACTATTGTTTTACTATGGAGTAAAAGCCGAAAAGCCCGGATCTAACTGCCATTTTATTGCCCTGTGATAACGACAATATTGGTAAATAGGGGACCAATGGGCGGATTATATCCATATTTATTTACAATCTATGCTTCCAAGTCGGAAGCAGGCTTGCTATGTCCACCCCCTTTTACAGTCATTGGGTGAAACATTAGCGCTGACTGCCGCTAGCTAGCAAGGTGTGTTGGGTCTTCACACAAAAAACCTTAAAATCAAATTCTGAAGTTGGCGCTATCTTGACTTTACAACCTCAGAATAAAAGTTAAAACTATACATTTCTCGGGCAAAACATTATTTCACCGTTTACTCATGCGCTTTATCCTTCGCCATTACGGAGTGCAGTTTGGGATACAAGGTGATGACGTGACCTAGGGGAAGGGACGATTGTAGTGACGCTGTAACCTGCCAATCACCTGACTTCTCCCCCACATCAAATCAGTGTCACATGCTGACACGCAAAGAAAATTGCAACATAAAACCACAGCAGACGGACACGCAGGTTTAATGGAGCATTGCATATGAATTAGTAGGTATTGCAAAGGAAAAAGTGCTTAACAACATTATTTTTTGTTTGTAATCCTTAAAATTTTAGTTTGGAATTAAAATTTACTTTGCCAAACTTTATTGTGTTTTGCAGATATATGTGATATTGAATTGACTCTATAATGAGCCGTGTTCAAGGCAAACAAAATTCTCCCTCTCTTACAAAACATTACAACTCTGCCTGCATGGTCGAGAAAGCCATTACTACACAAATGCTACAAAGCATTCTGCTCACAATATGTCAAACAGAGACAAGCCTCAGAACTTCTGAAACAAAGTCATTTGTAGTGATGAGACAACCACAAACGTTTTATTTGTAAATGAGTCAATAAGGCCTACGATGAATGGTACACAGTCCTACTGTGAAACATGGAGGTGGATCACTGATGTTTTGGGAATGTGTGAGCTACAAAGGCACAGGAAAAGATGCAGCATGTTATCAGAAAATACTGGAGAAAGATTTGCACTCATCAGCCGGAACGTACTTGGACGTTCCAACATGACAACGATCCAAAACACAAGGCTAAGTCGACCTGTCATTGGCTACAGCAGCAGAAAGAGAAGGTTCTGGACTGGCCTTAGTCTCCTGACCTCAGTATCATTGAACCACTCTGAGGAGATCTCAAATGTGCAGTTCATACAAGACAGACCGAGAATTTACAGGAACTAGAGGCTTTTTGCCAAAAAGAATGGTCAGCTTTACCATCTGAGAAAATAAAGAGCCTCATCCACAACTACCACAAAATACTTCAAGCTGTCATTGATGTTGAAGGTGGCCATACACGGTATAAAGAACTGGGGTATGTAAACTTTTGATCAGGGTCATTTGGGTATTTTTTGTTGTCGTTATGAATTAAAAAGAATAAACACATTTGTTTTACAATAAATAGATTCACCCAACCACTAACTATGAGTGAAAGAAAAGTTTTTCATATTCTCTGAGAAATTACCAAAAAAAAAAAAATCACAAATTTTGTCAGGGTATTTATTCTTCTTATTCATTTTTTCATTTTATTTCATTCATGCCATTGTGGCCACAAAACATAATAAACAACCACAATATATAAAAATAAAAGCAAACAAGCATTGCTGCCAGAATCCTGAAACACATGCCTGTATTTCACAGGTCACAGGTGAGGCAGAGATGTGACTAAATATTTGCATTATGATTGAAGCAATCATTTAAATACCAAATACCAAAATTATTAATTCAATCCTTTCAAGAGCATGTTTTGTTGTGAAATCTGTGAGCTGTGAACAATTTTTCTTAAGAAATCAATGAGACAGGGTGTAGACTGTTTAGGCATTAATTAAAGAATTACACAGTTTAGATTTTAGAGCCATAGACCTGCTTTATCTCTGCATACAATTTGCTCAGTGTTTAGTAACCGTTACTCTACGTACTTCATCGTAACGTTCTTCGCGAGCCCTCTTATGTCCCCACCATTCATAAATACAAAATAGAGCTTGGCAACCGACGTCACAGCGCAGTGCATTCTGGGACGTAAACAGGAGGGCGCCACCATTTTATGAGGTCACACAAAAAATTATCAAAACAATGTTGAAAAGTGGATTAAATGAACTTATACCGAGGCTCAATTTCGTAATTTTAAATCTATGGAAGCCCACGTTCAGTTCACAAATGGCTGATTAGTGAAACACACATCTTTACACAATATTTAATGTGCGTGATATACAGGCCTGCGTGCGCGATCACAAATGACCTATATATTATATACAACAATGTAATTTTCATTTACATTTTCATTAAATGAAAACCTTTTAAAAAATTATGTGAAATTAGCAACAGGACCCAAATATATATAATACTTGTGCCCACTGCTCTTTTCATTTACTGTTGTTCTGTATGTACACAGGTTATGCACTCACAGAGATTGAATGAGCCTCCTCTAAAGCCCTGGGTCATTGTGAGCAGCGCTGGGAAGGTGGAGTGTGCCCATTGTACCTGCATGGCAGGGATTGCTGAGACCTGTACTCATGTAGAATTGCACATAGGCCTACTCAGTTAAGAGTTGTTTTTTTAAATGTTTTACTAGACTCAGAGTATTAGCCTGTTACTTGAAACGTGTTAATTGAAATTCAGTGTTTCAAAGTAGTTCAATACAAGAAGCACAAGAAACAAAAACATTTGCAGGATCTTTTTTTTGTATTAAAAATTTTTTAATGTTCAAATTGTCATCTGAAGTATTTAATGTACAAATAGCATACCATGTTCATTCTAAAGAAGGTACACACACCCCAAATACAAACATGTTCAATATCAGGAGGGTACCACACATTCACACACACCAAATTTCTCCAGGGTCTTTTACCATTTAACATGCACACTTTTCTGTTTCATCTGGCCTTACAACAACACTTGGACACATGTTAACTAGAATACAACAAACATTAACTATTTTATCAAGAAGGGTAAAATCTTCATCCTTACAGGGAAGCAACAAACTAATTGGTATGGTGTTATGTAACAGTTTGTTACCAGGCAACAGTTTGTTAAGAATCCCACAATTCTCAGTTATGTGCTTGTCAGATGCTCGTCCCCCCCATCCCTTAGAAATAAATGAAATTAGGCCTTGGGGTGTAATTCCTATCAAGTATTTCATTGTGTGTGTACCTTTGTAGTGGGAAAATGATTGTGCACGCGCCATTAAATTTGACGGCCTCTCTGTACGTATTTCAAAACAGTCAACAATAATCGCAACATGCTTTCCAAAAGCTTGCAGAAATTGAGGTGGCATTGTGGCTTGTAAACAGTGCCGCTCAGGCCAGTACAACAATGGAGCGAGGCGTGCATACAGCACATCTATGGTGTCTGCAAAGGTAGCAGAAAGAGTTCTACGTGACACATTAAAAATGTGTGAAAGATGCTAGATTGGAAGATCAAGCCTTAGACGAATGAGTGTCAGTAAAACCATTTGAAACTGTGACAGCTTCTTTGCAACTGGCAGGAAGGGCTTAACAGTAGTAAACATTGAAAACAAAATTGCAAAACATGGAAGTCCCGTATAATATCGTACCTTCTCTGTATTATCTTTGAAAAACTCTTCATCCATCTTCAATTTGTTTAACTCAAACCGGCCTTGCTCAGAAGCTATAAAACCTCCTGACCTGTAGAGGCAACAGTAAGCACATTCTGCGGAAAACCTGCTAAAGAGTCCTGCTTCAGAAGTGAAGACGTGAGAGCACAGTTTTTAAAAAATGTCTGTAATTGAAAATGTGAGATTTGTGCTGAAGGAACGACTGGCGGTGGTGGCTCAGGAGGTTTCGGAGCTGTTCGAAAGAACAATAGCGCAGCATGAGCAGGAAATAAGGCTTTTAAAACGGAAGAACACGAGACAACAACAACTTCTGGACGCGATGTTACAGCCCCAGGTTGTCTTACACAGAGAAGGTCTGTTAACTTTGCTGCTTGAAAAAGTGTAATATATATATAAACAGTGGTGGACAGTAACGAAGTACATGTAATTCGTTACTGTACTTAAGTAGTTTTTTCCAGTATCTGTACTTTACTAAGTATTTCCATTAAGGGATACTTTTTACTTTAACTTCACTACATTTCAACGTCAAATATCTTACTTTTTACTCAAGTACATTTTGCAAAATTAGTCGTTCCTTGTGTTTCCGTTAAATATTTTTGTAGAAGAAGACCTCAAAGACGCGTCTCAGTGGGAGTGTCAGGACCGGCTCAATAGAAGCCTCATTCTCTACACGCGAGCTGATAAACATGAAAATAACAAATAAAAAATACACCTGTGATGAAGCTTTGGTATTAGTAATGGCTGACTCTGATTCTGAGGAGAACATCTACCTTTAGAGTCTTTTCAGCCGAGTGAAAGTGAGAATGAGAGTGAGTGCGTCTGTGACTTGGACAGTGGCGCCGCTGCTCGTGCCTTTCTCAGCGTCTCTCATAAAGCACACGCTGTTTTTCACACATTTTACCAAACAACAGTGAAAGAAACGGGAGGAAACTAAAGCCGGGAAGCCGTGTGCGCAGCAGCTTTACCTTTAGCACAGGTGATAGAAGCCGGGCGGGTGTACTTGCCGTGGCAGCGGGAGTGACAGGGAGTTTGGGAATAATGCGGCTTCTATTGACAGCTGTTTGGGACAAATACGTGTTGTTCATCCTGACACTTTACCCAGTCGAGGAGGGAGAGGCAGGGGTAAACATAGTCAGAGAGAATGCACTAATCAAAGCAGCGATCGTAATAAAAGTGATGGCTGTGTGCTGTGCTTTATGAGAGGTCCCACACTCTAAAAACTACTAACTATGCCACATGGACGGATAAGAAAAGATAAAGCAACTGCAACCACACACATACAGTACATGTGTATATTTCTCAGAACTATTTGCTTACGTTTTACTAGTTATGGTATATAAGAAGTTGTAGTTATTCTTTATTTCAGAAAAAGAAAAAAAAACTATTCTAATATGTTCATTAGTGTGTATGTACTGAAAAAAAAACATAACCGCCAATATATAATGTCATGGTATGCAAATTATATGCAAATTAGATGCTTAAAATTTATTTACTTAAATACTTTGGGTCATACCTGACATTTTTCTAGTTCAGAGTAGGACTCTATCTCTTATCATTTTCAAACCACAGCCTTTTGAAATTTGGATCTCAAAAATCTGTATTTTTTAAATAATTCCTGGCGCCTAAAGGGGGCAAGAGACTGACAAAAATTATAAGGGCATTATAGCCTAGTACTTGGATACTTAAGTACATTTGAAGGCAAATACTTTTGTACTTTTACTCAAGTGAAAGTTAAAAGGGAGTACTTTTACTTTTACTGAAGTAATATTTTACCTAGTGTATCTGTACTTTAACTCAAGTACTTGGTTTGTGTACTTCGTCCACCACTGTATATAAATATATAATATAAAAAGTATCTGATGTGCAGAGATGGGTTTAATGCATGTGCTCCTGTAAATGCATAAGTGGAAGGTAAGTTTCTTTTAGAAAGACGGTTTCAGTAAAAAATAAATAAATTAAGTAATAGACTACTGAGGTTAAAAGTACAAATCTAATTCTGATTTAATGAACAGCGTGCAGATTTAGAACCAGGGTACTGTATAAAAATGTACCTCCAGAAATGAATAACAGGATCCGTTACTGGATGCTTCTGAGCTTACTAGCGCCCTCAGGAGGTCAGGCACTAACATAATACAGAACTTATACCCCAAAAAATAAAGCTTAGCCATATTAAAAAATGGCATTAAGCTGAAAAAATTCAAAGATTGGCCACTATATCTTTTTTTTTATTTATTTATTTTTTTGTCTAAGCTTTCAGAAATAGTGGATAAATACAGGTCAATTTCTTAAATACATACTGGAAAATAAAGATGATTACATAAAAGAATTAAAAATCTGAATTCCATGTGGTCCTCGGGAACTCAAAGTATCAGAGTGAGGAAGTCCGACTTCCAACTTTGGTGTGTTCCCATGTTTTTAGCTCGGACAGTCGGAATGTTCTAAAGCTGGACTCTGGGCTGAATCCGGTTCTCGAGAGGTTTCTATTCTCTTCAATACATTAAATTCTCTCATAAATCCCAAAAACGGATCCCCTGTTTTGCCCTCACCAGCCCTCTGTGAAAGTTTTCAAAAATTCTTCATTGAGAAAATTGCAGCACTCAGGCCTTCCCATACCTCCACCCCCCCACTTCCCACTCCCCCACCCCTCCCTCAGCCAGCTGTCCTATTGCAGTTTGAGCCCATTACCCTATCCTCCCTTTCTGATGCAGTCAAACATCTGCAGCACTCAAACTGCCCTTCCGATTGTCTGCCCTCCCGTCTACTCAAGGATGCCATAGTTCTTGATACGGTTGCTCCTGCTCTTCTACTGCTGATTAATGCCATTCTCTCTTTTGGGTGCGTCCCGGATGCCTTCAAGCATGCTGTGGTGCAGCCTCTACTAAAGAAGCCAAACCTTGACCCCTCTATCCTCTCAAACTTTAGGCCTATCTCAAAACTGCCATTTCTGTCTAAAGAAGTTTATGTCCAGCTCCACTCCTTTTTATCTCATAACAACATCTACGAGAAATTCCAGTCCGGTTTTAGAACATCCCACAGCACTGAGACTGCTCTCCTGAGAGTGCTCAACGACCTGCTCCTAGCCGCTGACACGGGCAGCCCGGTGATCCTTGTGCTTTTAGATCTCACAGCAGCCTTTGACACGGTGGACCACAGGATTCTGCTGTCACGGCTTGAGCATCGCGTAGGCATCAAAGGCACTGCCCTGAAGTTTTTTCAGTCCTACCTGGCCGACAGGAGCTTCTGTGTCCAGTTGGGAGAATTCACATCATCCGTTGCCCCCCTCACCTGTGGGGTCCCTCAAGGCTCTATACTAGGCCCTATCCTATTTTTGTTGTATATTTTACCCCTAGGGGAAATCTAAGCACAACATCTCCTTCCACTGCTATGCTGATGATGTCCAGCTGTATCTCCCTAAAGGCTGATGGACAGGCTGCAATCCATTCTTTGCTTGACTGTCTGTCTGACATAAAGACATGGATGGGTTCAAACTTCCTCAACCTCAATCCGGATAAGGCTGAAATAATTATTTTTGGCAAAACTTCCCCGGCCTTTTCCATCGACGCCCTGG
Organism: Perccottus glenii; assembly: GCA_024416835.2. Classification (NCBI taxonomy): domain Eukaryota; kingdom Metazoa; phylum Chordata; class Actinopteri; order Gobiiformes; family Odontobutidae; genus Perccottus; species Perccottus glenii. Next base: position 61,665,011 of record CM044546.2, read on the forward strand.
GCCTTCTCGCCTCTAACGTCAGGCCCTCTGTCAGAAATCTGGGGGTGATTTTTGATAGTGCCTTCAAGTTTGAGCAGCAGGTCAGTGCAGTAGTTAGGAAAAGCTTTTTTCATTTGAGGAATATAGCTAAGGCCAAAGCCTACCTGCCCCAGAGTGATCTAGAGAGAGTTATCCATGCTTTCATCTCCTCTCAACTGGACTACTGCAACGCTCTCTACACTGGCATTAACCTTTCCCAGCTTCGCCGCCTGCAGTTGGTCCAGAACTCAGCCGCTCGACTCCTCACTTGCATCACTACACTGGCTTCCCATCCGCTACCGCGTTGATTTTAAACTGCTACTTATAGTCTTTAAATCCCTCCATGGTGTGGCCCCACATACCTGTCTGAGCTTCTCCACCACCACATCCTCCAGAGCACTACGGTCAGCTGACCTACTGCTGTTGGAAGTGCCCAGGTCCAGGCTAAAAACCAAGGGGGACAGAGCCTTTGCAGTAGCTGCCCCCAGACTCTGGAACTGCCTCCCCCTCCACATTCGTGCAGCCCAGTCTCTAAACATTTTTAAGTCTCTCTTGAAGACTCACCTCTTTTCTCTAGCCTTTGATTAGTGTCAAAGGCTAGAAAAAGGCCTACATTATTTTAACTCCTGTAGTTATTTGTATTGTTGCCCTTCTTCATTTTATTTTAATCTGTTTATATATTATGAATATTATTTCTTCTTTGTCTTCCTTTATTTATTGCACTTAGCATTTTATTGTGAAGCACTTTGGTGTGGCTCAGCCATCTGTAAATGTGCTATATAAATAAATTTGACTTTGACTTTGACTTTGACTTCTATTCGGACCACAAGACATTTTCCATAATTAGAAGCACATTGTGGAAAATATATTTTTGACCCGGCACTTTTAGGATGGAAACAGTTCATAAGTACCCTGGCAAAAGTTGTTTTTTTTCTGTTTGTTTTTTTTTGGGCCATTTTTTTTAGAGAATATGAATGATAATACAAAGCTTTTCTTTCATTCATAGTTAGTGGTTGGGTGAAGCCATTTTTTTTTGTCAGAAGTCTTTTTTTGTTTTTTGCTGTTTCATCCTTTTATTGACATTATAAATCAATCATGGTCAGATAAAGTTGCTGACTTTGACAAAAAAAAAACTGTAGAAACAAGTTTCTACAAAGTAATGTCAATTAAATAAAAATATTTAAGATGAAATCAGTGGCCGTCCACACAAACTGAGTGACCGTGTACAAAAGAGACTAGTGAGAGAGGCCACTAACACACCAATGACTACTCTGAGGAAGTTACAGACTTCAGCAAATAAGAGACCGTACATACAAAAACTGTTTCCCGGGTTCTTCACCAGTCAAAGCTTTATGGGAAAGTGGCAAGGGGGAAAAAAAAACTCATGTTAAATCACGACTCGAGTTTGCCAATGGGCATGTGAAAGACTCCATGGTCAAGTGGACCAAAATGGTGCTTTTTGGCCATCAGACAAGACGCACACCAAACACTGTACCAGACCACACTATTACCAGAAACGCACCATCCCCACTGTGAAACACGGTGGTGGCAGCATCATGCCGGGATGCTTCTCGGCAGCCGGCCCTGGAAGACTTGTTAAGGTAGAGGGTTAGCTGAATGAGGGCAAAATATTGGACAATCCGGAGGATTTTATTCAGTTGGCAAGACAACTACAGCTTGGGAGAAGATTTGTTTTCCAGCAAGACAATGACCCAAAACAAACAGCGAAAGCTAAACAGAAATAGTTTGCCGACAACAAGGTGAATGTTCTGGAGTGGCAGAGTCAAAGCCCAGACCTCAATCCAATTTCAGGTCATGAATGTGCACAAACGCCTTTTTGGGTCCAACTCGATCCGAGAAGGCGTTTGAGAGTTAAGAGATGTTTTATTTTCACAAAAATGGCCACCTCGTTACAGGCTTGCCACACCCATACCCGATAAGATATCAACAACAAAGTCACAACTTTGGTTGGCACACGTGTCTAGATGATACTCACCAAATTTGGGGCCATTTAGATTAAAACACAATGATTTGCATCTTTCTGCGCAAGGGGTGCGATTTTAGTGGCCGCGCGTTTCACCCCACATGGCGGACTTCCTGTTAAGTTTAGGGTGTGACTGTCATTGACTTTTCTGTTTGCCCTGAGGTGTCCTATGGATATACCAAGTTTCATTTTTCTACGTTGGAAAAAGTTACTTTCACTTTCCATAGGCCCAATGTATTTTGATTTTGTAGGGTCGCCACTGAGTCATTTTTCGTATTTTTTTCGGCGTCTTCAAATACATACCATTTTTGCCGAGCTTGAAGTCTGGGACCAATATAATGACTTTTTGTGCATGTTCACTGGGTCAAATTTAGGATCATTTGGTCACAATAAAGATAAAAAAAAAAAAAAATCCGAGCAAAAACAATAGGCCCTCCCATCACCGGCTCGGGCCTAATTAAAGCCGCATAGCGGCGATAAAGGCCCTCGCCTCCCTTGAGACCGCGGGACACATATATTCGGAGGATTGCATGTCGTGCTTTAAAGCAAATTTGGAGCTGTTTAGATGAAAACCCTTTAGCACAAAGTGTACGATTTAGGTGGTCATGTATTCCACCCAACATTTTCTGTTGAGAAGGATCCTGGCAATTGGGAAATGGCATTTATTTCCCAATAGTTGCCTCTTCACAGACTCATTACGACCACAGCCACAAATCTATCAAAAACAAATTGATAACTTTTTTTGCACACGTGTCTAGATGATACTCACCAAATTTGGAGCTGTTTAGATGAAAAGCCTTTAGACACAAGGGGTGCAATTTAGGTGGTCACGCATACACCCAACATAGTAGATTTCCTGTTGAGTTTACGATATGGCTGTAATACATTTTTCTGTTCGCCTGAGGTGTCCTATGGATGTACCAAGTTTCATTTTTCTACGTTGGAAAAAGTTACTTTCACTTTCCATAGGCCCAATGTATTTTGCCTTTTGTAGGGTCGCCACTGAGTCATTTTTCATATTTTTTTTGGTGACTTCAAATACATAAATTTTTCGAGCTTGAAGTCTGGGACCAATAAAAATGACTTTTAGTTGCACGTTTACTGGGTCAAATTGAGGATCATTTTGCAGAAAAATTATAATAAAAAAATATAACTCGAGCAAAAAAGTCTAGAAAAACGCTTGTCTATTTTACATACATGTGTTTAGCTCATTTTGCCCAAGTTTGGTGTCTGTGGAATGAAGCAGCTATTTTCTGAGTTCTTTTAAAAAGAGGTGTATTTTAAGTCGGTTCACATTTTCAATTCAAAATGGCCGCCTTCCCGTGTGTGATAGGGTGTGGTCCCCATTGGCTTTTTGTTCATAAGCCCATGCTGGATGTGTGTACCAAGTTTCATTTGCCTACGACAAACTAAAATTTTCACTTCCCATTGACTTTTTCCAAATATTTGGGACGTTGCTATGGCAACACATTTATAGATAGGGGGTTGTCATTGGCTTTTATGCTCGTCATGACATAAGAGATGTGTGTACCAAATTTTATGTCTCTATGACAAACTAAATTCTTGGGTCCCATTATAAGTTTGTAGGGGGCGCTGGAGAGCCATTTCTAAAGATAACCCTTTTATTTACATATTTTTGTGTTCAGGTCATGAATGTGCACAAACGCCTTTTTGGGTCCAACTCGATCCGAGAAGGCGTTTGAGAGTTAAGAGATGTTTTATTTTCACAAAAATGGCCACCTCGTTACAGGCTTGCCACACCCATACCCGATAAGATATCATAAACAAAGTCACAAATTTGGTTGGCACACGTGTCTAGATGATACTCACCAAATTTGGGGCCATTTAGATTAAAACACAATGATTTGCATCTTTTTGCGCAAGGGGTGCGATTTGAGTGGCCGCGCGTTTCACCCCACATGGCGGACATCCTGTTAAGTTTAGGGTGTGGCTGTCATTGACTTTTCTGTTTGCCCTGAGGTGTCCTATGGATGTACCAAGTTTAATTTTTCTTATCCGAGCAAAAACAATAGGCCCTCCCGGTCATCACCGGCTCGGGCCTAATAATCCGAGCAAAAACAATAGGCCCTCCCGGTCATCACCGGCTCGGGCCTAATAATATAAACTTTCACCAACCAATTGATAACCAAATAAAATGAATCCAGTAACCAATATTAGCTGTCTATATTAAGTGTCTTTGTCGCGATCATTAACAGTCTCCGCCGATCTCATATAGGACTGGGAACATTAAGTTGTCCTCCCTCGCTGGTAAAATGTTCTTAACATAGTCCATTGCTTTTCAAAGAGCTACAGACTCCTTGCTCTCATTCTTGTATGTGATCTAGATTTTAGCTGGGTAGAGTAGTCCGTAGCGGAGTTCTTTCCAGGCCCATAGTGCTTAATGTCTCGGTCTAGCTGGAGGATTTCTTTAAGTAGTAACAGCTTTGGGGGAACTAGCGTTCGGCTGTTCTGCCATGCCAGCTATCCTGATGTTGTTCCACCGCATTCTGCCCTTCTCTCCTTAAATGTCTTCAGCGGCCATACTTAAGCTCTCACACGGGGTGGGTGAGGGCTGGTCCGTGTTGCTCAGTGTGCCTTGCCTCGTGTTTCTTGTAGGCCGAGATCTGTTAGATTTGCCGCAAAATTTATACTTTTGGAGTTTTTTCGTCATAGATGTCAACAATGTGCTTTGTTCTTCCGTCCTTGTTAATTCTCCTTTGACAACCCTCGGGCCTGGGTTTGTACATCATATGAGATGTTTTATAAAAAAATGTCTCACTTAATGTCTTGCTTACTAGAAAATGCTAGTAATTCAAGTTTTGTGTTTTTTTTTTTTTTTTTTTTTGCATTTAGAGTTAGGTACAGAAATTTGGCGGCACAGCGGCAGAGTGGTTAGCACTCCTACCTCACAGCAAGAAGGTCCTGGGTTCGATTCCCATCCAGGCCAGGGCCTTTCTGTGTGGAGTTTGCATGTTCTCCCTGTGTCTGCGTAGGTTTCCTCCGGGTACTCCGGTTTCCTCCGGGTACTCCGGTTTCCCCCTACCACCAAAAACATGTACAACAGTCCCCCCCAAACACCCAGGTGGTCAGGTCCCCCCTGTAAAAGAGATTTGTAATCTCAGTGGAACCTTCCTGGTTAAATAAAGGTTAAATAAAATAAAGTACACACCTGACAGCTATAACTTTGCTCTTTACTTTCTGTTTGCAGAGGACAAGACTCTGTTTGGGAGTGAAGAACAGGTTGGCCCGAGTCCAGACCAGGAGAAAACCAAGAGCCATTACATTAAAAAAGAACAGGAAAAGGTGTGCATCAAACAAGAGGAAGAGCAGCTGCAAGAATTCACATTTACTCCAGTGCCTGTCAAAAGTGAACATGATAAAGACAAGCCCCTGCTGCTTCCCCAAAGCCAAACTGAGATCAGAGAGGACACTGGTAGAGAAGACTGTGGAGAGCTATGCCTCAGGTCAAAGCAGTCAGACAGCGAGGACCTATCGGGAAACTCTTTGGACCAATCAGACAGTGATGCTCAAACACAAAACTCCTCTGACACTGAGGACTCAGCAGAATGGGCCGTGGAACTAGAAAGTGATGAACAGAAATACAATCTAGTCTTGGACTCAAAAAGGGCTGCTCAATACACAAGTCTAGTTCATAAGTGTAAGAGTTCTGTGGAGAGTAGTGGCAAGGTAGTAAATACTAAATCTATCAGTGAAGAGGGGCGTAAGTCAGAACATGAGTGTACTCAGTGTTTGAAGGCATATCTGAGCAAGGCTTCTTTAGAAAGACACAGACACGAGAGTCACACAGAAGAGAACTTTAGTTGTTCAGAATGTACCGCAAAGTTTAACCGGCAGGCAAATTTAATCCGTCACATGGCTGTTCATAGTGGCGACAAGCCTTTCAGCTGTTCAGTTTGTAAGAAGGGCTTTACTCGAGAGGATAATCTGAGCTCACACATGAGAATTCACACGAGAGAAAGGCCATACAGCTGTTCAGTATGTAAGAAAAGTTTTACAGAAAAGGGTCATCTTAAAACACACACGAGAGGGCACACAGGAGAGAAACCCTTTAGCTGTTCAGTATGTAAGAAAAAGTTTTCTGACAGAAGAAGCTGTAATAGACACAAGAGGATTCACACAGGAGAGAGACCATTCAGTTGTTTAGAGTGTGGGGCAGAGTTTAGGCAAAAGGAACATTACACGAGTCACCTGAAAGTTCATAGTGGAGAGAAGCCCTACAGCTGTCCAGTGTGTAAGAGATGCTTTTCAAGAAACACCCATGTCACTTCACACATGAAAGTTCACACAAAGAAAAGACAATCATTCTGCTGTACAATTTGTGAGAAAAGTTTTGTTCGTAATGCTTTTTATAAAAAACACATGGAGTCCCATATCATACAGGAAACAAGTTTGGGTGGGCCACACTCGGCTGACTAGCAAGTTTCTTTTGGTGGAGTCTGTCTCAAACCAAACCTTCCTCAGCCACTGTAAATTTTAGCACATTATTTTGACACTATACTGTATTTAACCATTTGTAATAAACCTGTCTTGAACACACATAAATTAATTACTTCTGTTATAAAACACTGTCAACTCACAGGTACACTTCCTATGACACTCTGAAACTTACTTTAAATTAGTTTTAACCATGAGTAGGTTTTTACCCGAGTAATGGTCGAGTGGCTTGTCCATGCAATCTTCTAAAAGCTAGCACAAAAATTTTAAAATAAATTCTAAATTTAACTGGTAACCAGCGAAGAGAGAATAAAATCAAGGCTTTTCTGCTGGGTCCTGTTAAAAGTCTTACTGCTGCAATCTCTATTTAGGATTGATCTGTTGAAACAAAAAGAGAATTAGAATAATCGAGTGGAGAAGAAATTAAAGTATTATCTCCAGTTTAGAATTTTTTTCTGTTTAGAGATGTTCCTTCAGTGGTTTAAAAACTATTTTTGTAAACCAAGGTATTAATTGATTTAAAGTATTTTGGTCAGCTGTAATGTTTCGAGTTTTGGTTGCTTTTATCTGGGGGTTTGCCAGTTCTAACAAGGTCCATTTATAAACTCGAGACACTAAACATTTTTTTTAAAATATTATCAGAATAGAAATCATAGGACACTTGAAACAAATAATCATGAGAGACCAAGATTGGTTAAATATAACAAAAATAAGTTGGGAGCCAAAATTGAATGCTGTGGGACTTTACAAGACAGAACAGACATTTCAGGTAAAAGAGGTGCTCATCTTGGGGAAAAAAAAGGTTAAAGTAAAAGCATCTGGACTCAGTTTTCAAAGTGAAGACGTTTCGTCTCTAATTCCAAGAGACTTGATCAATTTTGAGATCAACGGTAAGAGAGCTGAGCTTGTATCTCTACTGCTCACTGCTCCATCAGGTTACCTGAATGGAGCAGTGTCACTAACGACTCTCCTGAGCCTTAACGACTCTCACATCAGGAGTCACACTGTTCTTTCAGAGCCAACGACTATGAGACCAGAACAGCCTGGTTCCATCAGGTTTGGTTTCAGGGGAAACTCCTCCCTCTAGAGATAAAGCTCAGCTCTCTTACAGTTGATCTCAAAATTGATAAAGTCTCTTGGAATTAGAGACAAAACGTCTTCACCTTGAAACCGAGTCCAGATGCTTTTACTTCAACCTTTTTTTCCAAGATGTCCTGGATGACTTCCTTCAAAGACAGGTGCTCATCTTCTTATTTTGCTTAAACATACCATCAAAGTAAATGTATTGCTATTACTGTAATGAATTCCAGGCTCCTTATTGTGGGGTAAACACTCACTTGTCAAGCGTGAAATTCACTTAACAACCAAAAGTATGTTCCTGATGCGCAGGTCATCACATAGCCCGGGGAGGGTAAAGAAATTGTCACTTTATTTACGGAGTGGGGTTGGGGCGGGTCATTAAAAAAGACTTGCCGTGCAATTGCCTATAGCATATAAAATTTTGGTAATAAAAAAAATTTGGTAATAAAATATTTTTAGATTTTATTAGGTTCTTAAATAATGTTACAATACATAGGAATACGTAGCGACGTAACTAGTGTGATGTCCTCAAACCTTTGGCCTCATGTCAGGAAAGCGCCAAGCAGCTCCCGCTGCCAGCCACAACAACAAAACAAACGGAGAAATAAAAGTGAAGATGGAAGTTGAGGTGCGGGAGAAATTAGGTGTGGAATTTACATCATTAAAGGAAAAGAAGGTCAAGCTGCTAAATCTAATGTTTGGGACCTGTTGTCAGATATAGTTGGAGCAGGATTATTATTGTGCTGGTTTCTATGGTTCATAAGCGTATGTTGTTGCCAGTTTATAGGGCCTGTAGACTGTTTCCAAGCACTTTAAGGCTGAAATAAGGCTTGTTATCATTTACAATGCATTGTAGGCTATGTCTATTTAATGGTCGCAGGTTGTAAAAATAGATACAGTGGGGCGGGACAAATCATTTCATAAAGCGGGACCCGTGGTTTGAAGAAAAACACGACCCGCGCATCACTAGTTCCTGCACAATCGGAGGCTGCAGTTTCAGGATGGCAGTTCTAGGACCCTATTTTTTACAGCTCCTCCGAGTTTGAATGCCCCCCCTGTGTCTGGTTGAGGTTAGGGCCGGAAACGCTAATGGTTAAGGTTAGGGTCAGGGTCTGGTGTGACAAAGTCAAATTTGGCTCTCATCAGAACTGCGGTCCTAAAACTGCAGCCTCCGGTTGTGATGGTTGAGATGGATTTTGTCGAGAGAGTAGCCGTGCTCTATTTACTTTGGAGGACTGAAAAACCATGAAACATCCATAATGAACGATTTTGAAGTCTAACATTATGTTGACTATGTACATTTTTTGTACATTTAATATTTTTGGTGATCGTTTAATCTACGTTTGTGATTATCAAGTGCAAATTGCCCTGAATAGATCCATATCCAGGAATACTACTGAATATAACATCCTTTAATCATTAAATCTGTTCTCATTTAGTTACTAACCACTAATCTCCATTAAATGGTCTGAGCTCAGTGGGTAGAGCGGTCGTCTTTCAACCGGAAGGTAGGCGGTTCGATTCCCACTCTCCCCACAGTTCATACTGTCGTTGTGTCCTTGGGCAAGACACTTTGCCTCCAGTGGCTGTAACACTGGTAATGTAATGTAAGTCGCTTTGGATAAAAGCGTCAGCTAAATGAATAAATGTAAATGTTACTCATCATAATTGCTGAAGTAATTAATAAATGGTGTCTTGGAATGGAATCAACCAATACAAATTAAATAATTTTATTCCAATACAAATTTCAAACCCCCAACTTAGCTTCCATTTACGTTTGCTGTAACAAAGAATTTAAAATTATGTAATGTTCAACAGTTGTCACATTACCACTATAAATTCAAAGTAACTAAACCACTAGCTTTGCTGCACATAACCTTACGTTATCCAGTTTGACATTACTTTGCCATCTTTATCTTTCATACTAAATAATGCCACTATGCAACATCACATTGACTTGAGCCTTCAGAACTCGGAACAACCAGATAATACAATATATGACAATGTAGTGCTAGAACAACTAATCCAACTAAGATGGCGGCGCGATCACATCGCGAGGCTCAGCGTCTTACCAGATTTCCGAAATTAGTGTTAATTACCTGATTATTTCATTCGTGTTCGCGCGATTCAGTTATGCGAACTACATCTATACTAAACAGTCACTTTTGGACATCAACAAACAGTGTTCCAACATAGTTTTAGATGGTCCTTTTGACTTCAGCGAACTCCCGCCGGAGCTACTGAGACCACCGCGGACAAGCGGATCACTCGTACCAACCGGAAGTTCTCGGCGTCGGCGTCGAGACCGTAAACAAAGACGGGGAAAGCGTGGAGGGCTGCGTGCTAAGCTAAGGCTAAACCCACATCGACCAGCTCTGCCCAGCATCTTCCTTGCCAATGTACGGTCTCTGATGAACAAGTTGGACGAACTAAAGATCTGGACCCTCACAGAAATGGCTTATGGACTGTAATGTTATGTTTTTCACTGAAACATGGCTCCGCAACGATGTCCCAAGCAGCGTGGTTGATTTGGATGGACGCTCTTTCTTCAGGGCTGACAGAGTAGCAGCAACCTCTGGTAAAAACAAAGGTGGTGGAGTATGCATTTATGTTAACAAATCATGGTGTAAAAACTCTGTCATTGTTGATACCCACTGCTCTGCTGATCTGGAGTTCCTGATTACCAAGTGCAGGCCATTCTATCTACCACGTGAGTTTACTTGCATTGTTGCAGCTGCAGTTTATGTACCTCCGGACGCTAATGCTAACGTGGCTATGAAAGAACTTTGTGCTGCTATTAGCAAACTACAAACCCTGCACCCGGATGGAGCCTTTATTATTGCTGGGGACTTCAATCACTGCACTTTAAGATCTGTTCTCCCCAAATTTCATCAAAATGTCTCCTGCACTACAAGGGGACATAAAACACTGGACCATGTTTATACTAATGTGACTGATGCCTACAAAGTCACACCCCTCCCCCATCTGGGTCAGTCTGACCACCTCTCTTTGTTCCTGCCCCCCAAGTATACCCCGGTCATCAAACGTGTGAAACCTACAATAAGGACTGTTAAAATCTGGCTGGAAGGTGCAGACTCCACTCTTCAACATCAGTTCCAGCACACAGACTGGAGTGAGTTTGCTGCCCAGGCCACCACAAACTCTCAGATCAACATTGACAATTACACCAACTCTGTCCTGGAGCACATCAACAGATGTGTGAGCAGAGTGACCACACACAAAAAAATAAAAATTTTCCCCAATCAGAAGCCCTGGATGAACAGAGAGGTTCGCATCCTGCTCAAAGCAAGAGATGCAGCCTTCAAGTCTGGAGACCAGGAGGCTTACAGCTCAGCCAGAGCCAACCTGAGGAAAGGTATCTGCCAGGCCAAACTCAAACATAAACAGAGGATTGAAGAACACTTCAATTCTTCAGACCCCCGGCGTATTTGGCAAGGCATACAATGTATCACAGATTACAAATTACCTAACCTACCTACCTAACTTTTATGCTCGTTTTGATAAAAATAATAAGGAGATCTCACTCAAAACTGAGCATCAACCCAGTGAACTGCCTCTCACACTCTCCACATCAGATGTTTACTCCACTCTGCGTAAAGTGAATGGATGGAAAGCAGCTGGCCCTGACGGAATACCTGGTCGTGTGCTTAAAGCCTGTGCGGAGCAGCTGGCTGAGGTCTTCACAGACATTTTCAATCTGTCCCTGGCCCAAACAACTGTCCCCACTTGCTTCAAAACCTCCACCATCGTGCCTGTACCGAAGCACTCCACTGCCTCGGTCCCTAACGACTCCCTGTTGCACTCACCCCCATCATTGCCAAGTGCTTTGAGAAACTGGTCGCATCCCACTTAAAATCCTGTCTCCCTGCTACATTAGACCCATTCCAATTTGCCTATCGCAACAATATGTCAACTGAGGACGCCATCTCAACGGCAATTAACTCTGCCCTCACCCACCTGGACAGTAAGAACACACGTGTGTTTATGTGTGTGTATGTACATGTGTGTTTATGTATGTGTATTTACATGTGTGTTTATGTATGTGTATTTACATGTGTGTTTGTGTGTTTATTTACATGTGTGTTTATGTGTGTGTATTTACATGTGTATTTATGTGTGTGTATTTACATGTGTGTTTATGTGTGTGTATTTACATGTGTGTTTATGTGTGTGTATTTACATGTGTGTTTATGTGTGTGTATTTACATGTGTGTTTATGTGTGTTTATTTACATGTGTGTTTATGTGTGTGTATTTACATGTGTGTTTATGTGTGTGTGTTTATGTGTGTGTATTTACATGTGTTTATGTGTGTGTATTTACGTGTGTTTATGTGGGTTTATTTACATGTGTTTATGTGTGTGTATTTACATGTGTGTTTGTGTGTGTGTATTTACATGTGTGTTTGTGTGGGTTGTATTTACATGTGTGTTTATGTGTGTGTATTTACATGTGTGTTTGTGTGTGTATTTACATGTGTGTTTATGTGTGTGTATTTACATGTGTGTTTATGTGTGTATTTACATGTGTGTTTATGTGTGTGTATTTACATGTGTGTTTATGTGTGTGTATTTACATGTGTGTTTATGTGTGTGTATTTACATGTGTGTTTATGTGTGTATTTACATGTGTGTTTATGTGTGTGTATATGTATTTACATGTGTGTTGTGTGTGTGTATTTACATGTGTGTTTATGTGTGTGTATTTACATGTGTGTTTATGTGTGTGTATTTACATGTGTGTGTTATGTGTGTGTATTTACATGTGTGTTTATGTGTGTGTATTTACATGTGTGTTTATGTGTGTGTATTTACATGTGTGTTTATGTGTGTGTATTTACATGTGTGTTTATGTGTGTGTATTTACATGTGTGTTTATGTGTGTGTATTTACATGTGTGTTTATGTGTGTGTATTTACATGTGTGTTTATGTGTGTGTATTTACATGTGTGTTTATGTGTGTGTATTTACATGTGTGTTTTGTGTGTGTATTTACATGTGTGTTTGTGTGTGTGTATTTACATGTGTGTTTATGTGTGTGTATTTACATGTGTGTTTATGTGTGTATTTACATGTGTGTTTGTGTGTGTGTATTTACATGTGTGTTTGTGTGTGTATTTACATGTGTGTTTATGTGTGTGTATTTACATGTGTGTTTATGTGTGTGTATTTACATGTGTGTTTATGTGTGTGTGTATTTACATGTGTGTTTATGTGTGTGTATATTTACATGTGTGTTTGTGTGTGTATTTACATGTGTGTTTGTGTGTGTGTATTTACATGTGTGTTTGTGTGTGTGTATTTACATGTGTGTTTGTGTGTGTGTATTTACATGTGTGTTTATGTGTGTGTATTTACATGTGTGTTTGTGTCTGTGTATTTACATGTGTGTGTGTGTGTGTATTTACATGTGTGTTTGTGTGTGTGTATTTATGTGTGTTTGTGTGTGTATTTACATGTGTGTTTGTGTGTGTGTATTTACATGTGTGTTGTGTGTGTGTTACATGTGTGTTTACGTGTGTGTATTTACATGTGTGTTTACGTGTGTGTATTTACATGTGTGTTTACGTGTGTGTATTTACATGTGTGTTTACGTGTGTGTATTTACATGTGTGTTTGCGTGTGTGTATTTACATGTGTGTTTGCGTGTGTGTATTTACATGTGTGTTTGCGTGTGTATTTACATGTGTGTTTATGCGTGTGTGTATTTACATGTGTGTTTGCGTGTGTGTATTTACATGTGTGTTTGCGTGTGTGTATTTACATGTGTGTTTGTGTGTGTGTATTTACATGTGTGTTTATGTGTGTGTATTTACGTGTGTTTATGTGTGTGTATTTACGTATGTTTATTTACATGTGTGTTTATGTGTGTTTATGTGTGTGTATTTACATGTGTGTTTGTGTGTGTGTATTTACATGTGTGTTTGTGTGTGTGTATTTACATGTGTGTTTGTGTGTGTGTATTTACATGTGTGTTTATGTGTGTGTATTTACATGTGTGTTTATGTGTGTGTATTTACATGTGTGTTTATGTGTGTGTATTTACATGTGTGTTTATGTGTGTGTATTTACATGTATGTTTATGTGTGTGTATTTACGTGTGTGTGTATTTACATGTATGTTTATGTGTGTGTATTTACGTGTGTTTATGTGTGTGTATTTACGTGTGTGTATTTACATGTATGTTTATGTGTGTGTATTTACGTGTGTTTATGTGTGTGTATTTACATGTGTTTATGTGTGTGTATTTACATGTGTTTATGTGTGTGTATTTATATGTGTGTTTATTTACATGTGTGTTTACGTGTGTGTTTATGTGTGTGTATTTACGTGTGTGTTTATGTGTGTGTATTTACGTGTGTGTTTATGTGTGTGTATTTACATGTATGTTTATGTGTGTGTATTTACGTGTGTTTATGTGTGTGTATTTACGTGTGTTTATGTGTGTGTATTTACGTGTGTTTATGTGTGTGTATTTACGTGTGTTTATGTGTGTGTATTTACGTGTGTTTATGTGTGTGTATTTACGTGTGTTTATGTGTGTGTATTTACGTGTGTTTATGTGTGTGTATTTACATGTGTGTTTATTTACATGTGTGTTTATGTGTGTTTATTTACGTGTGTATTTACATGTGTGTTTATGTGTGTTTATGTGTGTGTATTTACATGTGTTTATGTGTGTGTATTTACATGTGTGTTTATGTGTGTGTATTTACATGTATGTTTATGTGTGTGTATTTACATGTATGTTTATGTGTGTGTGTGTATTTACGTGTGTGTGTATTTACATGTATGTTTATGTGTGTGTATTTACATGTGTGTTTATGTGTGTGTATTTACATGTGTGTTTATGTGTGTGTATTTACATGTATGTTTATGTGTGTGTATTTACATGTATGTTTATGTGTGTGTATTTACGTGTGTGTGTATTTACGTGTGTGTGTATTTACATGTGTGTTTATGTGTGTTTATTTACATGTGTGTTTATGTGTGTTTATTTACATGTGTGTTTATGTGTGTTTATTTATGTTTATTTACATGTGTGTTTATGTGTGTGTATTTATGTGTGTTTATGTGTGTGTATTTACATGTATGTTTATGTGTGTGTATTTACGTGTGTTTATGTGTGTGTATTTACGTGTGTGTATTTACATGTGTGTTTATGTGTGTGTATTTACATGTGTGTTTATTTACATGTGTGTTTATGTGTGTGTATTTACATGTGTGTTTATGTGTGTGTATTTACATGTGTGTTTATGTGTGTATTTACATGTGTTTATGTGTGTGTATTTACATGTGTTTATGTGTGTGTATTTACATGTGTGTTTATGTGTGTGTATTTACAAGTGTGTTAATGTGTGTGTATTTACATGTGTGTTTATGTGTGTGTATTTACATGTGTGTTTATGTGTGTGTGTTTACATGTGTGTTTATGTGTGTGTATTTACATGTGTGTTTATGTGTGTGTATTTACATGTATGTTTATGTGTGTGTATTTACATGTATGTTTATGTGTGTGTATTTACATGTATGTTTATGTGTGTGTACTTACGTGTGTTTATGTGTGTTTATTTACATGTGTGTTTATGTGTGTTTATTTACATGTGTGTTTATGTGTGTTTATTTATGTTTATTTACATGTGTGTTTATGTGTGTGTATTTACGTGTGTGTTTATGTGTGTTTATTTACGTGTGTGTTTATTTACATGTGTGTTTATGTGTGTTTATGTGTGTGTATTTACATGTGTGTTTATGTGTGTGTATTTACATGTGTGTTTGTGTGTGTGTATTTACATGTGTGTTTGTGTGTATTTACATGTGTGTTTGTGTGAACCCCAGGTTCTCTTCAATACATTAAATTCTCTCATAAATCCCAAAAACGGATCCCCTGTTTTACCCTCACCAGCCCTCTGTGAAAGTTTTCAAAAATTCTTCATTGAGAAAATTGCAGCACTCAGGCCTTCCCATACCTCCACCCCCCCACTTCCCACTCCCCCACCCCTCCCTCAGCCAGCTGTCCTATTGCAGTTTGAGCCCATTACCCTATCCTCCCTTTCTGATGCAGTCAAACATCTGCAGCACTCAAACTGCCCTTCCGATTGTCTGCCCTCCCGTCTACTCAAGGATGCCATAGTTCTTGATACGGTTGCGCCTGCTCTTCTACTGCTGATTAATGCCATTCTCTCTTCTGGGTGCGTCCCGGATGCCTTCAAGCATGCTGTGGTGCAGCCTCTACTAAAGAAGCCAAACTTTGACCCCTCTATCCTCTCAAACTTTAGGCCTATCTCAAAACTGCCATTTCTGTCTAAAGAAGTTTATGTCCAGCTCCACTCCTTTTTATCTCATAACAACATCTACGAGAAATTCCAGTCCGGCTTTAGAACAGCCCACAGCACTGAGACTGCTCTCCTGAGAGTGCTCAACGACCTGCTCCTAGCCGCTGACACGGGCAGCCCGGTGATCCTTGTGCTTTTAGATCTCACAGCAGCCTTTGACACGGTGGACCACAGGATTCTGCTGTCACGGCTTGAGCATCGCGTAGGCATCAAAGGCACTGCCCTGAATTTTTTTCAGTCCTACTTGGCCGACAGGAGCTTCTGTGTCCAGCTGGGAGATTTTACATCATCCGTTGCCCCCCTCACCTGTGGGGTCCCTCAAGGCTCTATACTAGGCCCTATCCTATTTTTGTTGTATATTTTACCCCTAGGGGAAATCCTGGTTAAGCACAACATCTCCTTCCACTGCTATGCTGACAATGTCCAGCTGTATCTCCCCCTAAAGGCTGATGGACAGGCTGCAATCCATTCTTTGCTTGACTGTCTGTCTGACATAAAGACATGGATGGGTTCAAACTTCCTCAACCTCAATCCGGGTAAGACTGAAATAATTATTTTTGGCAAAACTTCCCCGGCCTTTTCCATCGACGCCCTGGGCCCTCCCACCTCTAACGTCAGGCCCTCTGTCAGAAATCTGGGGGTGATTTTTGATAGTGCCTTCAAGTTTGAGCAGCAGGACAGTGCAGTAGTCAGGAAAAGCTTTTTTCATTTGAGGAATATAGCTAAGGCCAAAGCCTACCTGCCCCAGAGTGATCTAGAGAGAGTTATCCATGCTTTCATCTCCTCTCAACTGGACGACTGCAACGCTCTCTACACTGGCATTAACCTTTCCCAGCTCCGCCGCCTGCAGTTGGTCCAGAACTCAGCCGCTCGACTCCTCACTTGCACAAAAAGCGAGAACATATCACCCGGTCCTCGCATCACTACACTGGCTTCCCATCGCTACAGCGTTGATTTTAAACTGCTACTTATAGTCTTTAAATCCCTCCATGGTGTGGCCCCACATACCTGTCTGAGCTTCTCCACCACCACATCCCCTCCAGAGCACTACGGTCAGCTGACCTACTGCTGTTGGAAGTGCCCAGGTCCAGGCTAAAAACCAAGGGGACAGAGCCTTTGCAGTAGCAGCCCCAGACTCTGGAACTGCCTCCCCTCCACATCTGTGCAGCCCAGTCTCTTAACATTTTTAAGTCTCTCTTGAAGACTCACCTCTTTTCTCTAGCCTTTGATTAGTGTCAAAGGCTAGAGAAAGGCCTAAATTATTTTAACTCCTGTAGTTATTTGTATTGTTGCCCTTCTTCATTTTATTTTAATCTGTTTATATATTATGAATATTATTTCTTCTTTGTCTTCCTTTGTTTATTGCACTTAGCATTTTATTGTGAAGCACTTTGGTGTGGCTCAGCCATCTGTAAATGTGCTATATAAATAAATTTGACTTTGACTTTGACATGTGTGTCTGTGTATTTACATGTGTGTTTATGTGTGTGTATTTACATGTGTGTTTATGTGTGTGTATTTACATGTGTGTGTGTGTGTATTTACATGTGTGTGTGTGTGTATTTACATGTGTGTTTGTGTGTGTGTATTTACATGTGTGTTTGTGTGTGTGTATTTACATGTGTGTTTGTGTATTTACATGTGTGTTTGTGTGTATTTACATGTGTGTTTGTGTGTGTGTATTTACATGTGTGTTTGTGTGTGTATTTACATGTGTGTTTGTGTGTGTGTATTTACATGTGTGTGTGTGTGTATTTACATGTGTGTGTTTGTGTGTAGTTACATGTGTGTGTGTTTGTGTGTAGTTACATGTGTGTTTGTTTGTGTGTATTTACATTTGTGTTTGTGTGTGTGTATTTACATGTGTGTTTGTGTGTGTGTATTTACATGTGTGATTATGTGTGTGTATTTGTGTGTGTGTATTTACATGTGTGTTTGTGTGTGTGTATTTACATGTGTGTTTGTGTGTGTGTATTTACATGTGTGTGTTTGTGTGTATTTACATGTGTGTTTGTGTGTGTATTTACATGTGTGTTTGTGTGTATTTACATGTGTGTTTGTGTGTGTGTATTTACATGTGTGTGTTTGTGTGTAGTTACATGTGTGTTTGTTTGTGTGTATTTACATTTGTGTTTGTGTGTGTGTATTTACATGTGTGTGTGTGTGTATTTACATGTGTGATTATGTGTGTATTTGTGTGTGTGTATTTACATGTGTGTTTGTGTGTGTGTATTTACATGTGTGTTTGTGTGTGTGTATTTACATGTGTGTTTGTGTGTGTGTATTTGTGTGTGTGTATTTACATGTGTGTTTGTGTGTGTGTATTTACATGTGTGTTTGTGTGTGTGTATTTACTAGGGGTGCACCGATCCGATATTAGGATCGGATATCGTCCGCGATACTGACAAAATAGCTGGATCGGGGATCGGAAAAATTAACAGATCCACGGGCGATCCAGGTTTTTTTCTTCGTCGCTGCAGGACCTACGTCATTCGTCAGCTTCACGTGTGTCGCATGCTAGAAGCAACATGGAGCATCCCAGAGAGTCGGCGGTGTGGAGATATTTCCGTCTCAGTGGGAGTGTCAGAACGGCTCAATGGAAGCCTCATTCTCTACACGCGAGCTGATAAACATGAAAATGACAAATAAAAAATACACCTGTGATGAAGTTTTGGTATTAGTAATGGCTGACTCTGATTCTGAGGGAGAACATCTACCTTTAGAGTCTTTTCAGCCGAGTGAAAGTGAGAATGAGCGAGAGTGAGTGCGTGTGTAACTTGGACAGCGGTGCCGATGCTCGTGCCTTTCTCAGTGTCTCTCATAAAGCACACGCTGTTTTTCCCACATTTTGCCAAACATCAGTGAAAGAAATGGTAGGAAACTAGTCGCTCTGGCCGCGGTAGTGAAGGGGAGGGAAGCCGTGAGCGCGTAGCACCTGCAGCTTTACCTTTAGCACCTGCAACTTTACCTTTAGCACAGGTGATAGAAGCCGGAGCGGGTGTACTGCCGTGGCCGCGGTAGTGACGGGGGTGTCAGGAATAATGCGGCTTCTATTGACAGCTGTTTGGGACAAATACGTGTTGGTCATCCTGACACTTTACCCAGTAGAGGAGGGAGAGGAAGGGGTAAACATAGTCAGCGCAAATGTGCTAATCAAAGCAGCGATCGTAATAAAAGTGATGGCTGTGTGCTGTGCTTTGAGAGGTCCCACACTCTAAAAAACTACTAAACTGTTCTGGATGTTTATGTTCTTTTAATTCTGTTCGACTCTTGTATTTGCACTTTTTATAAACTGCTATTTGTTGCTAATAAAAGTTGTTTATATTGTTGTGCATGTTATTTTGTTATTGTTTCAGTATTAGTGTTTGCAGGACTTTGCACTTTATATTTTTGTTTACAATGTTTGGTTACTGTTTGATTACTATTGTATGTTCAACCAATGCACTGTTTTGTTTCTTATGGCTACATTTTATTTATTTTAATTTAAGAGTTTGATTACATTATATTTTAGATTTGAATGCACAATTGTTATATAACAAATTTATAAGAATTCAAATATTTTTTGACATGTTAACAATGTTTGGTGACTGCCAGATTACTATTGTATGCTTGACCAATACACGAAAAAAGAAGTTTGATTACATTCTATTTTAGATTTGAATGCACAATTGTTTTTTAAATAAATAAGAATTCAGCACTTTACATACAACTGTTATTTTGTCTTAGTTATGTTAAGTTAGTAAAATCTGATAACTTTAGTCTCTTCAAGGAAGGTATAAGGTGGAAGGTATACTGTTTATTATTAATTCAACAATAGTATCGGATCGGTATCTGGTATCGACAGATACACAAAGCCCAGGCATCGGTATCGGTATCGGGACTGAAAAAGTCGGATCGGTGCACCCCTAGTATTTACATGTGTGTCTATGTGTGTGTATTTACATGTGTGTTTATGTGTGTGTATTTAGAGGTGTGTTTGTGTGTGTGTATTTACATGTGTGTTTGTGTGTGTGTATTTACATGTGTGTTTGTGTGTGTGTATTTACATGTGTGTTTGTGTGTATTTACATGTGTGTTTGTGTGTGTGTATTTACATGTGTGTGTGTGTGTGTGTGTGTATTTACATGTGTGTGTGTGTATTTACATGTGTGTATTTACATGTGTGTATTTACATGTGTGTTTGTATTTACATGTGTGTTTGTGTGTGTGTATTTACAAGTGTGTTTGTGTGTGTGTATTTACATGTGTGTTTGTGTGTGTGTATTTACATGTGTGTTTGTGTGTGTGTATTTACATTTGTGTTTGTGTGTATTTACATGTGTGTCTGTGTGTGTGTCTTTACATGTGTGTTAAACACACATGTAAATACACACACACAGACACACATGTAAAGACACACACATAAACACACATGTAAATACACACACAAAGTCAAGATAAATGCACACACACACACAGCATAAATACACACACAAACACGCATGTAAACACACACACAAACACGCATAATACACACACATAAACACGCATGTAAATACACACACACAAACACGCATGTAAATACACACACATAAACACGCATGTAAATACACACACACAAACACACTTGTAAATACACACACACAAACACACATGTAAATACAAACACATAAACACGCATGTAAATACACACATATAAACACGCATGTGTGTACACACATAAACACGCATGTAAATACACACATATAAACACGCATGTAAATACACACATATAAACACGCATGTAAATACACACACATAAACACGCATGTAAATACACACATACACACACATGTAAATACACACACATAAACACACATGTAAATACACACACACAAAGACACATGTAAATACACACACACAAAGACACATGTAAATACACACGTGCGTGTGTGTGCGTGTGCTAGTGTGCGTGTGTGCGCTAGTGTGTGTGTGTGTGTGTGTGTGTGTGCGCTAGTGTGTGTGTGCTAGTGTGTGTGTGTGCTAGTGTGCGTGTGTGTGCTAGTGTGTTTGTGTGTGTGTGTGCTAGTGTGCGCGTGTGTGTGTGTGCTAGTGTGCGTGTGTGTGCTAGTGTGTGTGTGTGTGTGCTAGTGTGTGTGTGCTAGTGTGCGTGTGTGTGCTAGTGTGTGTGTGGTATTGTGTGTGTGCTAGTGTGCGTGTGTGTGTGTGTGCTAGTGTGCGTGTGTGTGTGTGTGCTAGTGTGCGTGTTTGTGTGTGTGTGTGTGTGTGTGCTAGTGTGCGTGTGTTAGTGTGTGTGTGTGCTAGTGTGTGCTAGTGTACGTGTGTGTGGTAGTGTGTGTGCTAGTGTGTGTGCTAGTGTGCGTGCTGGTGTGTGTGTGTGTGTGTGTGTGCTTGTGTGTGTGTGTGTGCTAGTGTGTGTGCTAGTGTGCGCGTGTGTGTTAGTGTGTGTGCGTGTGTGTGCATGTGGGGTAGTGTGTGTGTGTGCTAGTGTGTGTGCGTGTGTGCACGCGTGTGTGCACGCGTGTGTGTGCTAGTGTGCGTTTTTGTGCGTGTGTGCTAGTGTGCGTGTGTGTGCTACTGTGTTTGTGTGTGTGCTAGTGTGTGTGTGTGTGTGTGTGTGTGTGTGTCTGTGCTGTGTGTGTGTGTGTGTGTGTGTGCTAGTGTGCGTGTGTGTGCTAGTGTTTGTGTGTGTGTGCTAGTGTGTGTGTGTGTGTGTGTGTGCTAGTGTGCGTGTGTATGTGTGTGTGCTAGTGTGTGTGTGTGTGTGCTAGTGTGCGTGTGTGTGTTTTTGTGCGTGTGTGTGCTAGTGTGTTTGCTAGTGTGTGTGTGTGCTAGTGTGTGTGTGTGTGTGTGTGTGTGTGTGCTGGTGTGTGCGTGTGTGCTAGTGTGTGTGTGTGCTAGTGTGTGTGTTCGTGCTAGTTTGTGTGTGTGTTTTAGTGTGTGTGTGCTAGTGTGTGTGCTAGTGTGTGTGCTAGTGTGTGTGTGTGTGTGTGTGCTAGTGTGTGTGTGTGCTAGTGTGCTAGTGTGTGTGTGTCTGCTAGTGTGTGTGTGCTAGTGTGTGTGTGTGTGTGCTAGTGTGCTAGTGTGTGTGTGTGTGTGCTAGTGTGCTAGTGTGTGTGTGCTGGTGTGTGTGTGTGTGTGTTTGTGCTAGTGTGTGTGTGCTAGTGTGCGTGTGTGTGCGCGTGTGTGGTAGTGTGTGTGCGTGTGTGTGCTTGTGCGCGCGCGTGTGCGTGTGTATGTTTGTGTGTGCGTGTGTGCTAGTGTGTGTTTTTGTGCGTGTGTGTGCTAGTGTGTGTGTGCGCGCGCGTGTGCGTGTGTATGTTTGTGTGCGTTTTTGTGCGTGTGTGTGCTAGTGTGCGTGTGTGCGCTAGTGTGTGTGTGTGTGTGTGTGTGCTAGTGTGTGCGCTAGTGTGTGTGTGTGTGTGCTAGTGTGTGCGCTAGTGTGTGTGTGTGTGTGTTAGTGTGTGTGTGCTAGTGTGCGTGTGTGTGTGTGTGTGTGTGCTAGTGTGGGTGGGTGTGCTAGTGTGTGTGTGTGCTAGTGTGCGTGTGTGTGCTAGTGTGTGTGCGTGTGCTAGAGTGCGTGTGCTAGTGTGCGTGTGTGTGCTAGTGTGCGTGTGCTAGTGTGCGTGTGTGTGCTAGTGTGCGTGTGTGTGCAAGTGTGCGTGTGTGTGCTAGTGTGTGTGTGTGCTAGTGTGCGTGTGTGTGCTAGTGTGCGTGTGTGTGGTAGTGTGTGTGTGCTAGTGTGTGTGTGCTATTGTGTGTGCTAGTGTGCGTGTGTGTGCTAGTGTGTGTGTGTGTGCTAGTGTGCGTGTGCGTTTTTGTGCGTGTGTGTGCTAGTGTGTGTGTGCTAGTGTGTGTGTGTGTGTGCTAGTGTGTGTGGTAGTGTGCGTGTGTGTTTTAGTGTGTGTGTGTTCTAGTATGCTAGTGTGTGTGGTAGTGTGCGTGTGTGTTTTAGTGTGTGTGTGTTCTAGTGTGCTAGTGTGTGTGCTAGTGTGTGTGTGTGTGCTTGTGTGTGTGTGTGTGTGTGTGCTAGTGTGTGTGTGTGTGTGCTAGTGTGCGTGTGTGTGCGCGTGTGTTGGCGTGTGTTGGCGTGTGTGTGCGTGTATCCGCGTGTGTTCTAGTGTGCGTGTGTGCTTGTGTGTGTGTGTGTGTGTGTGTGTGTGCGTGTGTGTGTGCTAGTGTGCGTGTGTGTTGGCGTGTGTGGTAGTGTGTGTGCGTGTGTGTGCTTGTGTGCGCGTGCGTGTGTATGTTTGTGTGCGCGTGTGTGCTAGTGTGCGTGTGTGCGCGTGTGTGCGTGTGTGTGCTAGTGCGCGTGTGTGCTAGGTGTGCTAGTGTGTGTGTGTGCTAGTGTGCATGTGTGCGCTAGTGTGTGTGTGTGTGCTAGTGTGTGCGCTAGTGTGTGTGTGTGTGTGTGTGCTAGTGTGTGCGCAAGTGTGTGTGTTAGTGTGTGTGCGCTAGTGTGTGTGTGTTAGTGTGTGTGTGCTAGTGTGCGTGTGTGTGTGTGTGCTAGTGTGTGTGTGCTAGTGTGTGTGTGCTAGTGTGCGTGCTAGTGTGTGTGTGCTAGTGTGCGTGTGCTAGTGTGCGTGTGCTAGTGTGCGTGTGTGTGCTAGTTCGTGTGTGTGCTAGTGTGTGTGTGTGTAAGCTAGTGTGCGTGTGCTAGTGTGCGTGTGCTAGTGTGCGTGTGCTAGTGTGCGTGTGTGTGTGTGTGTGCTAGTGTGCGTGTGCTAGTGTGCGTGTGTGTGCTAGTGTGTGTGTGCTAGTGTGTGTGTGTGTGCTAGTGTGCGTGTGTGCTAGTGTGCGTGTGTGT
>CM044546.2:62401188-62461188 GCA_024416835.2 Perccottus glenii
GTGCACTAGAACAGACTGTAGATGTGCAGTAAAACAGACTGTAGATGTGCAGTAGAACAGACTGTAGATGTGCAGTAGAACAGACTGTAGATGAGAAGGAGAACACGGTAGATGTGCAGTAGAGCAGACTGTAGTTGTGCAGTAGAACACTGTAGATGTGCCATAGAAAAATGTAATTATGCAGTAGAATAGACAGTAGATGTGCAGTAGAACAGACTGTAGATGTGCAATAGAACACTGAAGACGTTCATTAGAACACTGTAGACGTGCAGTAGAACAGACTGTAGATGTGCAATAGAACACTGAAGACGTTCATTAGAACACTGTAGACGTGCAGTAGAACAGACTGTAGGCATGCAGTAGAACAGAATGTAGACGTGCAGTAGAACAGACTGTAGATGTGCAGTAGAAAAGACTGTAGACGTGCAGTAGAACAGAGTGTAGATATACAGTAGAACAGAGTGAAGATAGACAGAACAGACTGTAGATGTGCAGTAGAACAGACTGTAGACGTGCAGTAGAACAGATTGTAGATGTGCAGTAGAACAGATTGTAGACGTGCAGTAGAAAACTGTAGACGTGCAGTATAACAGACTGTAGATGTGCAGTAGAACACTGTAGATGTGCAGTCGAATAGACTGTAGATGTGCAGTAGAACAGACTGTAGACGTGCAGTAGAACAGACTGCAAATGTGCAGTAGAAAAGACTGTAGATTTGCAGTTAAACACTGTAGACGTTCAGTAGAACAGATTTTAGATGTGTAGTAGAACAGACTGCAGATGTGCAGTAGAAAAGACTGTATATGTGCAGTACAACAAAATGTAGAAATGCAGTAGAACAGGCTGTAGATGTGTAGGAGAACAGACTGCAGATGTGCAGTAGAAAAGACTGTAGATGTGCAGTACAACAAAATGTAGAAGTGCAGTAGAACAGACTGTAGCTTTGCAGTAGAACAGAATGTATATGTGCAGTAGAGCACTGTAGACGTGCAGTAGAACAGACTGTAGATGTGCAGTAGAACACTGTGGATGTGCAGTAGAACAGACTGTAGACGTGCAGTAGAACAGACTGTAGATGTGCAGTAGAAAAGACTGTAGATTTGCAGTTAAACACTGTAGATGTGCAGTAGAACAGACTGTAAACGTGCAGTAGAACAGATTGTAGATGTGTAGTAGAACAGACTGTAGATGTGCAGTACAACAAAATGTAGAAGTGCAGTTAAACACTGTAAATGTGCAGTAGAACAGACTGTAAACGTGCAGTAGAACAGATTGTAGATGTGCAATAGAATCGAGTGTAGATATACAGTAGAACAGACTGAAGATATACAGTAGAACAGACTGTAGATGTGCAGTAGAACACTGTAGATGTGCAGTAGAACAGACTGTAGATATACAGTACAACAGACTGAAGATATACAGTAGAACAGACTGTAGACGTGCAGTACAACAGACTGTAGTCGTGCAGTAGAACAGACAGTATATGTGCAGTAGAACACTGTAGATGTGCAGTAGAACAGACTGTAGATGTGCAGTAGAACACTGTAGATGTGCAGTAGAACAGACTAAAGACAAGCAATAAAACAGACTGTAGATATACAGTAGAACAGACTGTAGATGTGCAGTAGAACAGACTTTTAAACATACAGTAGAACAGATTGTAGATGTGTAGTAGAACAGACTGCAGATGTGCAGTAGAAAATACTGTAGATATACAGTACAACAAAATGTAAAAGTGCAGTAGCACAGATTGTAGATGTGCAGTTGAACACTGAAGACGTTCAGTAGAACACTGTAGACGTGCAGTAGAACAGACTGTAGACATGCAGTAGAACAGAATGTAGATGTGCAGTAGAACAAACAGTATATGTGCAGTAGAGCACTGTAGACGTGCAGTAGAACATACTGTAGATGTGCAGTAGAACACTGTAGATGTGCAGTAGAACAGACTGTAGATTTGCATTAGAACACTGTAGATGTGCAGTAGAATAGACTAAAGACGTGCAATAAAACAGACTGTAGATATACAGTAGAACAGACTGTAGATGTGCAGTAGAACAGACTTTTAAACATACAGTAGAACAGATTGTAGATGTGCAGTAGAACAATGTAGACGTGCAGTAGAAAAGACTGTAGACATGCAGTAGAACAGAATGTAGATGTGCAGTAGAACAATGTAGACGTGCAGTAGAAAAGACTGTAGATGTGCAGTAGAAAAGACTGTAGACGTGCAGTAGAAAAGACTGTAGACGTGCAGTAGAATCAAGTGTAGATATACAGTAGAACAGACTAAAGATATACAGTATAAAAGACTGTAGATGTGCAGTAGTACAGACTGTAGACGTGCAGTAGAACAGACTGTAGATGTGCAAAAGAACACTGTAGACGTGCAGTAGAACAGACTGTAGATATACAGTACAACAGACTAAAGATATACAGTAGAACAGACTGTAGACGTGCAGTAGAACAGACTGTAGATATACAGTACAACAGACTGAAGATATATAGTAAAACAGATTGTAGACGTGCAGTAGAAAAGACTGTATATGTGCAGTAGAACACTGTGGATGTGCAGTAGAACAGACTGTGGATTTGCAGTAGAACAGTGTAGATGTGCAGTAGAACAGACTAAAGACTTGCAATAAAACAGACTGTAGATATACAGTAGAACAGACTGTAGATGTGCAGTAGAACAGAATGTACATGTGCAGTAGAACAATGTAGACGTGCAGTAGAACAGACTGTAGATGTGCAGTAGAACAGACTGTAGATGTGCAGTAGAACACTGTAGATGTGCAGTAGAACAGACTGTAGATGTGTAGAAGAACACTGTAGACGTGCAGTAGAACAGACTGTAGATATACAGTACAACAGACTGAAGATATACAGTAGAACAGACTGTAGATGTGCAGTAAAACAGACTGTAGACGTGCATTAGAACAGACTGTAGATGTGCAGTAGAACACTGTGTATGTGCAGTAAAACAGACTCTAGATTTGCAGTAGAACACTGTAGATGTGCAGTAGAACAGACTGTAGATATACAGTAGAACAGACTGTAGAAGTGCAGTAGAACAGATTGTAGATGTGCAGTAGAACAGATTGTAGACATGCAGTAGAAAACTGTAGACGTGCAGTATAACAGACTGTAGATGTGCAGTAGAACACTGTAGATGTGCAGTAAAAAGACTGTAGATTTGCAGTTAAACACTGTAGATGTGCAGTAGAACAGACTGCAAACGTGCAGTAGAACAGATTGTAGATGTGTAGTAGAACAGACTCCAGATGTGCAGTAGAAAAGACTGTAGACGTGCAGTAGAACAGACTGCAAATGTGCAGTAAAAAGACTGTAGATTTGCAGTTAAACACTGTAGATGTGCAGTACAACAGACTGCAAACGTGCAGTAGAACAGATTGTAGATGTGCAGTAGAACAGACTGTAGACGTGCAGAACAGACTGCAAATGTGCAGTAAAAAGACTGTAGATTTGCAGTTAAACACTGTAGATGTGCAGTAGAACAGACTGCAAACGTGCAGTAGAACAGATTGTAGATGTGTAGTAGAACAGACTCCAGATGTGCAGTAGAATAGGCTGTAGATGTGTAGTAGAAAAGACTGTAGTTGTGCCGTACAACAAAATGTAGAAGTGCAGTAGAACAGACTGTAGATGTGCAGTACAACAGACTGTAGCTTTGCAGTAGAACAGACTGTATATGTGCAGCAGTGGTGGAATGTTACGAAGTATTTGTACTTTGTTACTGTACTTAAGTAAATTTTTACGTATCTATACTTTACTTAAGTAAAAAAAATAATGCATACTTATACTTTTACTCAAGTAGATTTTTCAGCAATTATCTGTACTTTTACTCCACTACATTATTAAAATGCGTGTCGTTACATCCTTCCGAATCTTGCATAAAAAAAATTTTGCTCGACTGACGTTTTGGCGTTGCTGGCCAATGCACGTTGAAACAGATCGGAGATCTGATTGGTCAAAGAACTCACGCACTCAGCGCGCGTTTTGAAACAACACAAGCGGAACTGATGTAAATCGAAGAAAAGGACACGGTGGACACCAAATATCAAACATGGACGAAGAGCCAACAACGCCGACTGAGCTTGAGCCTGTGCCCTGCAGCTCTGATTCTGAGAGACATCCCTGGCCTTATTTAAGCAAGTTATTTGAATTTAAAGGTTCAAAGAATGACTCCTGGCATTTTCAATGTGTCAAGTGCCTACCTCAACGCAAAGAACTGTTGGCGTTTAAAAACTCCCTTCAAATTTGAAGAAACATATAGATGTAAGACATGCAATGCTAGTTATTAATATTTAAGTTACAAACTTGCTATGACATGGTGCTATGACTGTTATAGAAAAACGGATGTCAACATAACAAAAATATCACACCAGTATAATATTTGTTTGACGTAAGTTAGTGGTACCCTAACAGGGCAACTTCTTTAGCTGCTTATTAGCACAGCAGGGACGATAGCTTGCTAGCACGTTACATTTTGGAGATGAGCAAACTACTGCTATATCTGTACATTCACCTGTGTACTTTTGAGGTTTTACTGCTCTTAATAGTAGTAAAAATAAAATAAATTGTATGTCATAATTGGCTTAGCCTAATTATTATTTAATGTGTAATAAGTAAATAACCAGATTTTTACAGTGTCAGTATTGCACAACAACTCTTTCCAGTACACAATAGATATTGTTTGTGATTGTTACAATTGAACAGCCCAGACATTGATACAACTGATGTGCAGTATAATAGACTGTAGATGTGCAGTAGAACAGACTGTAGACGTGCAGTAGAACAGACTGCAGATGTGCAGTACAAAAGACTGTAGATTTGCAGTTAAACACTGTAGATGTGCAGTAGAACAGACTGTGGATGTGCAGTAAAACAGACTGTATACGTGAAGTAGAACAGATTGTAGATGTGCAGTAGAACATATTGTAGATGTGTAGTAGAACAAACTGGAAATGTGCAGTAGAAAAGACTGTAGATTTGCAGTTAAACACTGTAGATGTGCAGTAGAACAGACTGTGGACGTGCAGTAAAACAGACTGTATACGTGCAGTAGAACAGATTGTAGATGTGCAGTAGAACAGATTATAGATGTGCAGTAGAACAGATTGTAGATGTGTAGTAGAACACACTGTAGATGTGCAGTAGAACAGACTGTAGACGT
Organism: Perccottus glenii; assembly: GCA_024416835.2. Lineage (NCBI taxonomy): Eukaryota > Metazoa > Chordata > Actinopteri > Gobiiformes > Odontobutidae > Perccottus > Perccottus glenii. The sequence continues at coordinate 62,406,386 of CM044546.2, forward strand.
GCAGTAGAACAGATTGTAGATGTGCAATAGAACACTGAAGACGTTCATTAGAACACTGTAGACGTGCAGTAGAACAGACTGTAGGCATGCAGTAGAACAGAATGTAGACGTGCAGTAGAACTGACTGTAGATGTGCAGTAGAAAAGACTGTAGACGTGCAGTAGAACAGAGTGTAGATATACAGTAGAACAGACTGAAGATAGACATTAGAACAGACTGTAGATATACAGTAGAACAGACTGTAGAAGTGCAGTAGAACAGATTGTAGATGTGCAGTAGAACAGATTGTAGACGTGCAGTAGAAAACTGTAGACGTGCAGTATAACAGACTGTAGATGTGCAGTAGAACACTGTAGATGTGCAGTCGAATAGACTGTAGATGTGCAGTAGAACAGACTGTAGACGTGCAGTAGAACAGACTGCAAATGTGCAGTAGAAAAGACTGTAGATTTGCAGTTAAACACTGTAGACGTTCAGTAGAACAGATTTTAGATGTGTAGTAGAACAGACTGCAGATGTGCAGTAGAAAAGACTGTATATGTGCAGTACAACAAAATGTAGAAATGCAGTAGAACAGGCTGTAGATGTGTAGGAGAACAGACTGCAGATGTGCAGTAGAAAAGACTGTAGATGTGCAGTACAACAAAATGTAGAAGTGCAGTAGAACAGACTGTAGCTTTGCAGTAGAACAGAATGTATATGTGCAGTAGAGCACTGTAGACGTGCAGTAGAACAGACTGTAGATGTGCAGTAGAACACTGTGGATGTGCAGTAGAACAGACTGTAGAGGTGCAGTAGAACAGACTGTAGATGTGCAGTAGAAAAGATTGTAGATTTGCAGTTAAACACTGTAGATGTGCAGTAGAACAGACTGTAAACGTGCAGTAGAACAGATTGTAGATGTGTAGTAGAACAGACTGTAGATGTGCAGTACAACAAAATGTAGAAGTGCAGTAGAACAATGTAGACGTGCAGTAGAACAGACTGTAGATGTGCAGTAGAAAAGACTTTAGATGTGCAATAGAATCGAGTGTAGATATACAGTAGAACAGACTGAAGATATACAGTAGAACAGACTGTAGATGTGCAGTAGTACAGACTGTAGACGTGCAGTAGAACAGACTGTAGATATACAGTACAACAGACTGAAGATATACAGTAGAACAGACTGTAGACGTGCAGTACAACAGACTGTAGTCGTGCAGTAGAACAGACAGTATATGTGCAGTAGAACACTGTAGATGTGCAGTAGAACAGACTGTAGATTTGCATTAGAACACTGTAGATGTGCAGTAGAATAGACTAAAGACGTGCAATAAAACAGACTGTAGATATACAGTAGAACAGACTGTAGATGTGCAGTAGAACAGACTTTTAAACATACAGTAGAACAGATTGTAGATGTGTAGTAGAACAGACTGCAGATGTGCAGTAGAAAATACTGTAGATATACAGTACAACAAAATGTAGTAAAACAAAGTGCAGTAGAACAGATTGTAGATGTGCAGTTGAACACTGAAGACGTTCAGTAGAACACTGTAGACGTGCAGTAGAACAGACTGTAGACATGCAGTAGAACAGAATGTAGATGTGCAGTAGAACAAACAGTATATGTGCAGTAGAGCACTGTAGACGTGCAGTAGAACATACTGTAGATGTGCAGTAGAACACTGTAGATGTGCAGTAGAACAGACTGTAGATTTGCATTAGAACACTGTAGATGTGCAGTAGAATAGACTAAAGACGTGCAATAAAACAGACTGTAGATATACAGTAGAACAGACTGTAGATGTGCAGTAGAACAGACTTTTAAACATACAGTAGAACAGATTGTAGATGTGCAGTAGAACAATGTAGACGTGCAGTAGAAAAGACTGTAGACATGCAGTAGAACAGAATGTAGATGTGCAGTAGAACAATGTAGACGTGCAGTAGAAAAGACTGTAGATGTGCAGTAGAAAAGACTGTAGACGTGCAGTAGAAAAGACTGTAGACGTGCAGTAGAATCAAGTGTAGATATACAGTAGAACAGACTAAAGATATACAGTATAAAAGACTGTAGATGTGCAGTAGTACAGACTGTAGACGTGCAGTAGAACAGACTGTAGATGTGCAGAAGAACACTGTAGACGTGCAGTAGAACAGACTGTAGATATACAGTACAACAGACTAAAGATATACAGTAGAACAGACTGTAGACGTGCAGTAGAACAGACTGTAGATATACAGTACAACAGACTGAAGATATATAGTAAAACAGATTGTAGACGTGCAGTAGAAAAGACTGTATATGTGCAGTAGAACACTGTGGATGTGCAGTAGAACAGACTGTGGATTTGCAGTAGAACAGACTAAAGACTTGCAATAAAACAGACTGTAGATATACAGTAGAACAGACTGTAGATGTGCAGTAGAACAGAATGTACATGTGCAGTAGAACAATGTAGACGTGCAGTAGAACAGACTGTAGATGTGCAGTAGAACAGACTGTAGATGTGCAGTAGAACACTGTAGATGTGCAGTAGAACAGACTGTAGATGTGTAGAAGAACACTGTAGACGTGCAGTAGAACAGACTGTAGATATACAGTACAACAGACTGAAGATATACAGTAGAACAGACTGTAGACGTGCAGTAAAACAGACTGTAGACGTGCATTAGAACAGACTGTAGATGTGCAGTAGAACACTGTGTATGTGCAGTAAAACAGACTCTAGATTTGCAGTAGAACACTGTAGATGTGCAGTAGAACAGACTGTAGATATACAGTAGAACAGACTGTAGAAGTGCAGTAGAACAGATTGTAGATGTGCAGTAGAACAGATTGTAGACATGCAGTAGAAAACTGTAGACGTGCAGTATAACAGACTGTAGATGTGCAGTAGAACACTGTAGATGTGCAGTAAAAAGACTGTAGATTTGCAGTTAAACACTGTAGATGTGCAGTAGAACAGACTGCAAACGTGCAGTAGAACAGATTGTAGATGTGTAGTAGAACAGACTCCAGATGTGCAGTAGAAAAGACTGTAGACGTGCAGTAGAACAGACTGCAAATGTGCAGTAAAAAGACTGTAGATTTGCAGTTAAACACTGTAGATGTGCAGTACAACAGACTGCAAACGTGCAGTAGAACAGATTGTAGATGTGCAGTAGAACAGACTGTAGACGTGCAGTAGAACAGACTGCAAATGTGCAGTAAAAAGACTGTAGATTTGCAGTTAAACACTGTAGATGTGCAGTAGAACAGACTGCAAACGTGCAGTAGAACAGATTGTAGACGTGCAGTAGAACAGACTGCAAATGTGCAGTAAAAAGACTGTAGATTTGCAGTTAAACACTGTAGATGTGCAGTACAACAGACTGCAAACGTGCAGTAGAACAGATTGTAGATGTGCAGTAGAACAGACTGTAGACGTGCAGTAGAACAGACTGCAAATGTGCAGTAAAAAGACTGTAGATTTGCAGTTAAACACTGTAGATGTGCAGTAGAACAGACTGCAAACGTGCAGTAGAACAGATTGTAGATGTGTAGTAGAACAGACTCCAGATGTGCAGTAGAATAGGCTGTAGATGTGTAGTAGAAAAGACTGTAGTTGTGCCGTACAACAAAATGTAGAAGTGCAGTAGAACAGACTGTAGATGTGCAGTACAACAGACTGTAGCTTTGCAGTAGAACAGACTGTATATGTGCAGCAGTGGTGGAATGTTACGAAGTATTTGTACTTTGTTACTGTACTTAAGTAAATTTTACGTATCTATACTTTACTTAAGTAAAAAAATAATGCATACTTATACTTTTACTCAAGTAGATTTTCAGCAATTATCTGTACTTTTACTCCACTACATTATTAAAATGCGTGTCGTTACATCCTTCCGAATCTTGCATAAAAAAAATTTTGCTCGACTGACGTTTTGGCGTTGCTGGCCAATGCACGTTGAAACAGATCGGAGATCTGATTGGTCAAAGAACTCACGCACTCAGCGCGCGTTTTGAAACAACACAAGCGGAACTGATGTAAATCGAAGAAAAGGACACGGTGGACACCAAATATCAAACATGGACGAAGAGCCAACAACGTCGACTTAGCTTGAGCCTGTGCCCTGCAGCTCTGATTCTGAGAGACATCCCTGGCCTTATTTAAGCAAGTTATTTGAATTTAAAGGTTCAAAGAATGACTCCTGGCATTTTCAATGTGTCAAGTGCCTACCTCAACGCAAAGAACTGTTGGCGTTTAAAAACTCCCCTTCAAATTTGAAGAAACATATAGATGTAAGACATGCAATGCTAGTTATTAATATTTAAGTTACAAACTTGCTATGACATGGTGCTATGACTGTTATAGAAAAACGGATGTCAACATAACAAAAATATCACACCAGTATAATATTTGTTTGACGTAAGTTAGTGGTACCCTAACAGGGCAACTTCTTTAGCTGCTTATTAGCACAGCAGGGACGATAGCTTGCTAGTACGTTACATTTTTGGAGATGAGCAAACTACTGCTATATCTGTACATTCACCTGTGTACTTTTGAGGTTTTTTTTACTGCTCTTAATAGTATAGTAAAAATAAAATAAATTGTATGTCATAATTGGCTTAGCCTAATTATTATTTAATGTGTAATAAGTAAATAACCAGATTTTTACAGTGTCAGTATTGCACAACAACTCTTTCCAGTACACAATAGATATTGTTTGTGATTGTTACAATTGAACAGCCCAGACATTGATACAACTGATGTGCAGTATAATAGACTGTAGATGTGCAGTAGAACAGACTGTAGACGTGCAGTAGAACAGACTGCAGATGTGCAGTACAAAAGACTGTAGATTTGCAGTTAAACACTGTAGATGTGCAGTAGAACAGACTGTGGATGTGCAGTAAAACAGACTGTATACGTGAAGTAGAACAGATTGTAGATGTGCAGTAGAACATATTGTAGATGTGTAGTAGAACAAACTGGAAATGTGCAGTAGAAAAGACTGTAGATTTGCAGTTAAACACTGTAGATGTGCAGTAGAACAGACTGTGGACGTGCAGTAAAACAGACTGTATACGTGCAGTAGAACAGATTGTAGATGTGCAGTAGAACAGATTATAGATGTGCAGTAGAACAGATTGTAGATGTGTAGTAGAACACACTGTAGATGTGCAGTAGAACAGACTGTAGACGTGCAGTAGAACAGATTGTAGATGTGCAGTAAAACACTGTAGATGTGCAGTAGAAAAGACTGTAGATGTGCAGTAGAACAGACTGTAGATGTGCAGAAGAACTCTGTAGACGTGCAGTAAAACAGACTGTAGATATACAGTACAACAGACTGAAGATATACAGTAGAACAGACTGTAGACGTGCAGTAGAACAGACTGTAGCTTTGCAGTAGAACAGACTGTAGATGTGCAGTAGAACACATTGGATGTGCAGTAGAACAGACTGTAGATTTGCAGTAGAACACTGTAGATGTGCAGTAGAAAAGACTGTAGATGTGCAGTACAACAAAATGTAGAAATGCAGTAGAATAGGCTGTAGATGTGTAGTAGACTACTGTAGACGTGCAGTAGAACAGACTGTAAATGTGCAGTAGAACACTGTGGATGTGCAGTATAATAGACTGTAGATGTGCAGTAGAACAGACTGTAGACGTGCAGTAGAACAGACTGCAGATGTGCAGTACAAGAGACTGTAGATTTGCAGTTAAACACTGTAGATGTGCAGTAGAACAGACTGTGGATGTGCAGTAAAACAGACTGTATACGTGCAGTAGAACAGATTGTAGATGTGCAGTAGAACATATTGTAGATGTGTAGTAGAACAAACTGGAAATGTGCAGTAGAAAAGACTCTAGATTTGCAGTTAAACACTGTAGATGTGCAGTAGAACAGACTGTGGACGTGCAGTAAAACAGACTGTATACGTGCAGTAGAACAGATTGTAGATGTGCAGTAGAACTTATTATAGATGTGCAGTAGAACAGATTGTAGATGTGTAGTAGAACACACTGTAGATGTGCAGTAGAACAGACTGTAGATGTGCAGTAGAACAGATTGTAGATGTGCAGTAAAACACTGTAGATGTGCAGTAGAAAAGACTGTAGATGTGCAGTAGAACAGACTGTAGATGTGCAGAAGAACTCTGTAGACGTGCAGTAAAACAGACTGTAGATATACAGTACAACAGACTGAAGATATACAGTAGAACAGACTGTAGACGTGCAGTAGAACAGACTGTAGCTTTGCAGTAGAACAGACTGTAGATGTGCAGTAGAACACATTGGATGTGCAGTAGAACAGACTGTAGATTTGCAGTAGAACACTGTAGATGTGCAGTAGAACAGACTGTAGATGTGCAGTAGAACAGACTGTAGACCTGCAGTAGAACAGACTGCAGACGTGCAGTATAACAGAGTACAGATGTGCAGTAGAACACTGTAGATGTGCAGTCGAATAGACTGTAGATGTGCAGTAGAACAGACTGTAGACCTGCAGTAGAACAGACTGTAGATGTGCAGTAGAACACTGTGTATGTGCAGTAAAACAGACTCTAGATTTGCAGTAGAACACTGTAGATGTGCAGTAGAACAGACTGTGGATGTGCAGTAAAACAGACTGTATACGTGCAGTAGAACAGATTGTAGATGTGCAGTAGAACATATTGTAGATGTGTAGTAGAACAAACTGGAAATGTGCAGTAGAAAAGACTGTAGATTTGCAGTTAAACACTGTAGATGTGCAGTAGAACAGACTGTGGACGTGCAGTAAAACAGACTGTATACGTGCAGTAGAACAGATTGTAGATGTGCAGTAGAACAGATTATAGATGTGCAGTAGAACAGATTGTAGATGTGTAGTAGAACACACTGTAGATGTGCAGTAGAACAGACTGTAGACGTGCAGTAGAACAGATTGTAGATGTGCAGTAAAACACTGTAGATGTGCAGTAGAAAAGACTGTAGATGTGCAGTAGAACAGACTGTAGATGTGCAGAAGAACTCTGTAGACGTGCAGTAAAACAGACTGTAGATATACAGTACAACACACTGAAGATATACAGTAGAACAGACTGTAGATGTGCAGTAGAACAGAGTGTAGCTGTGCAGTAGAACACTGTAGACGTGCAGTAGAACACACTGTAGATGTGCGGTAGAACATACTGTAGATTTGCGTAGTAGAACAAACTGGAAATGTGCAGTAGAAAAGACTCTAGATTTGCAGTTAAACACTGTAGATGTGCAGTAGAACAGACTGTGGACGTGCAGTAAAACAGACTGTATCGTGCAGTAGAACAGATTGTAGATGTGTAGTAGAACACACTGTAGATGTGCAGTAGAACAGATTGTAGATGTGTAGTAGAACACACTGTAGATGTGCAGTAGAACAGACTGTAGATGTGCAGTAGAACAGATTGTAGATGTGCAGTAAAACACTGTAGATGTGCAGTAGAAAAGACTGTAGATGTGCAGTAGAACAAACTGTAGATGTGCAGTAGAACACTGTAGCCGTGCAGTAGAACAGACTGTAGATATACAGTACAACAGACTGAAGATATACAGTAGAACAGACTGTAGACGTGCAGTAGAACAGACTGTAGCTTTGCAGTAGAACAGACTGTAGATGTGCAGTAGAACACATTGGATGTGCAGTAGAACAGACTGTAGATTTGCAGTAGAACACTGTAGATGTGCAGTAGAACAGACTGTAGATGTGCAGTAGAACAGACTGTAGACCTGCAGTAGAACAGACTGCAGACGTGCAGTATAACAGAGTACAGATGTGCAGTAGAACACTGTAGATGTGCAGTCGAATAGACTGTAGATGTGCAGTAGAACAGACTGTAGACCTGCAGTAGAACAGACTGTAGATGTGCAGTAGAACAGATTGTAGACCTGCAGTAGAACACTGTGGATGTGAAGTAGAATAAACTGTAGATGTGCAGTAGAACAGACTCTAGATTTGCAGTTAAACACTGTAGATGTGCAAAAGAACAGACTGTGGATGTGCACTAAAACAGACTGTATACGTGCAGTAGAACAAAATGTAGATGTGCAGTAGAACAGATTGTAGATGTGTAGTAGAACACAGTGTAGATGTGCAGTAGAACAGACTGTAGACGTGCAGTAAAACACTGTAGACGTGCAGTAAAACAGACTGTAGATGTGCAGTAGAACAGACTGTAGACGTGCAGTAGAACCATAGATAGTATAATTATGGATGATATCCGCCCATTGGTCCCCTATTCACCAATATGGTCATTACGAATGGGGAATAAAATGGCCGTTACATCCGGGCTTTTTCCATAGTAAAACAATAGTTTTTATATAGCATAAACAAACATATTAATCAAAAATTCACCCCCCCCCAGAGTTGTCATGTAGTAAAAACTTAGCTCTAGAGACCGGAGCCATCTTTTGTACCAGGCTGTAAACATGAGTTTTACTCTTGTAAAGTCACCATTGGGTTTCTCCTTATATTTCCGCTTTTGGAGCCTGCCCTCTGGTGGACGGAGGTATATCGCTGTATTTCGCTGTAAAATCACCGTATGGCGGCGCCCTTACGCAACGACCATTTTAGAGGTACCATGGGAGAGGCTTGAGTAGAACAGAGTGTAGATATACAGAAAAACAGACTTAAAATACACAATAGAACAGACTGTAGATGTGCAGCAGTACAGACTGTAGACGTGCAGTAGAACAGACTGTAGATGTGCCGTAGAAAGATGTAAATGTGCAATAGAATAGACTGTACGAGTCACACGTGAGGATTGTATTAAAGATTAAAAGGCAAGGTTTATAGTAATGGTTATTTTGTTGTTGATATTTATTAAAAGAATAGTTAGTTGTGTGACAAAGTTGTTGGATAGTTTAACGAGGAACTGTGAGAAGTTTTTAGAATAAATTACTTTATGGGCCTATCTTAAAATTTTGTCAGATATGAAATTTATTAATCAGAGTTTAGACTTTGCTGCACTTCAGTAGAGTTCAGTATAATATAGAGTTAGTAGAACGTAAAAGAGGTGAGAATATGTTTATATGTTATTAAGAGGGTTAGTCATTGAACATTTTCTTAATGAACAGATATGATAGGGTTAATTCTGCTGCAGGCATATGTATTCTTTGTTCACCAGAACCAAAGGGAAATAGTGACAGTAACTAGAAATTGACATGTTATTATTAAATATAACACTGAGGAAAGTATAGTAAACTTTAAATTGAAAAAGACATCAAAAGAATTAGAGACTAAAATAGACATTTTCCGGACTAACTTAGAGAAGTATTAAGAGGACATTTGAGGGAAATTAATAAGAGTTTAGCCCGCATTAAAAAGTTTTGATATGATCTGCGTAATCTGTGGCTTTTTTCTCAGTTAACGTGAATAACATCTTGAAAAACTGATCTGAGAGGGGACTAGCGCCACACTGGAAACTTTCCACGGAACATGGGGTCAAGACCTACGTCATCAGAGGGTTTTCCAGCAAAGCTTTAAGAAATCAGAGGCTTACCTGAGCTGTTCTGGAGAGAATGGAGAGGAGATGCATCGCTCCCAACATGGAGTTGGGAGAAGGACCCTCTCGGACGGCCATTTGCGGAGGCGAGGCCGGCATGAGGAGAGAACGGTGTTGGATGTGACCATAGATTGTATAAATATGGATGATATCCGCCCATTGGTCCCCTATTCACCAATATTGTCATTACGAATGGGCAATAAAATGGCCGTTACATCCGGGCTTTTTCCATAGTAAATCAATAGTTTTTAGATAGCATAAACAAACATATTAATCAAAAATTCACCCCCCCCAGAGTTGTCATGTAGTAAAAACTTAGCTCTAGAGACCGGAGCCATCTTTTGTACCAGGCTGTAAACATGAGTTTTACTCTTGTAAAGTCGCCATTGGGTTTCTCCTTATATTTCCGCTTTTGGAGCCTGCCCTCTGGTGGACGGAGGTATATCGCTGTATTTCGCTGTAAAATCACCGTATGGCGGCGCCCTTACACGAGGACCATTTTAGAGGTTCCATGGGAGAGGCTTGGATGTGACCTGCGGACGACCATAGATATACATAATAAAGGCTAGATGTCTCGTCCGCGCTGCTGGCCAATGGAGGTCGACGTCCGCACCTGGCGGCCATCTTGTCACAGTCAGCTTGCTCACTCGTAACATTGTGTTTTAATGGTGCATGTACTTTTTAAATAACCATAACTTGCTAAATTTTCTACCGATTTTCAAACTGTTTGGTTTGTTATAAACGTCAGAGATGTACTTATGACACTGCATACTTATGAATAATTATAACCATGGATATGAAAATAACATTGAACAGAACATATAGGTGCAATGAATATACACACGCCCAAGGTATATATATATATTAGGGATGCACCGAAATGGGATGCACCGAAATGAAATTCTTGGCCGAAGCTGAAGCCGAATAATAATGAAATGCTTGGCCGAAGGCCGAATACCGAATACCAAATGCGGTGTTTCACATTTTTCCATTTATTTTGACAATTTTTTCACCATTACAATAATTATATAGTAAAAATTAGCTTTTTACTATTTTGTGTTGCTTTTCAGATAAAAAAAATCAAATAACAAAAATACAATTTCAAAATATTTAACTAACAATGAGCAATACATTTGTCATGGTATTTATTAATCTTCCTTAATTTAAGATAATAAAAAAATATTTAGTTCATGTTAGTATGAGTGCATTCACAATTTTAACAAATAGGCCTACCACTTTTGATACTTTTAAATTCAAAAATTACAAATGTGATACTTAATTTTAATACTGTATTAGTAAATGTTAACATTAAGATTAATAAATGCTGTTAATAAGGGGTTTTCATTGTTAGTTAATGTTAAAAATAGAAACTACTTATAAAGTGTTACCATAATCCAAAATATAAATAAAATCTTACCAGTCAGACAGCGAGACTGTGCGCGGATAATCTGTAGTACAAGCCCGTTTACTCTCTGCGCTGTTTTCATCTCCTGGCTGTGCACCTGACCGTCTCCATTACCCAGCGGCTTTCCCAAATCCAACTCGGCCTGGATCATTTCTCGTGCGCATCTTTCTCCCCACATCCAAGTAATGATCTTTATATCGTGGATCAAGCACAGTAGCGATGCTGTACAGGGGTTCTGAGTCCGCCTGTCTAAATCATGTGCTGACAGCTTCTAAGACCGCACGTTCAGTTGTTTTAACTCCGTGGTCTGTTTCACTTTCGTTTTTGCAGATGTCTGGACAATTCAGCAGAACAATGTCTGCAAATGGCCATTTTTGCCTCTTTCTCCGACACCTTAAAGTGCTTCCACACGGCTGACATGTTTGCTGCATAAAGCGAGCGCCTCTCACTCCGCGCTGGTAATTTGATTGCGTCATTAAAAACGTCATTATTCGGCAAAATTTATTCGGCCTTTTTACTTATTCGGCCGAACGCCGAAAGTGCTTTTTTTGGCTATTTTCGGCCGAATAATTTCGGTGGCCGAACATTCGGTGCATCCCTAATATATATATATATATATATATATATATATATATATACACACATATAAATATATACACACACACTTTTATAATATTAATATTATAATAAAATCATTTGAATTATTATGTTTATTTTAACTTCTTGAGGGTTGGGCCATTTACTAGGCTTTTCCCCTCGACATTGCACTGCGCCTACTTCAGAGATCACTGTTCCCAGCTATTTTAGCCTACCATCAAATGCCTGACCTCTTTAGAAAGCTGAGACCCTGTAGTTTCTTAGGAAACAATCAGAATAATTGTGTGAAGTACTGGCACAGAGTTATAGAGGCTAGAATATTGTTTTTTCTTTCTGCTGGATAACAAGCATCTCAACTGACCACATTTCAGGTCTCTGCACAAAAGTCTGGCATCTTCTCCTATAAAGCCAGCAATTTCCTGTATCATAATGTAAGATGTTTTTAACAAACCAAACCGATTGGAAATCATGTGCAACTTAAGTTATATTGAAAAGAAAGAGCAATTCTGCCTCTCCCACTGATGTAAAATTGCTGGATAGCAGTTAAACTATAACTACTAACGTTAGGTCTCACTCAAAGCCAGCTAATAACTACAAACACATTCACAAAGACTGTAATTTAGACAGAAAATTGGTTGTCATAAAATTGTTATTGGTGTCAGTAAAACTATAACTGAACAGCTCGATTGTGGTCTCAGCCTTGATAACTTGCACAAGTAACGTTAGCCGTGATACACAACTATGCTGCACGATTAAGTCGTCTTTCGAAAAGAAAAGCTGCAATTTCAACATGTTCACGCATCCAGAATTATAGCCACGTTATTAACGTTTGTAAGAAATCAAACATTTTGTAAATCCGTCAGGATTTCAGCGAGATAAGAGTATTTGTGTTCGTGCAGATCACTCACCTTACATCAGGTACCACAGAGTCTGCCAAAAAGCTTGCCTGTGACAAGATGGCCGCCGGTGATGACGTTAGAGACTCCGCCGTAAGACATCTAGCCTTTATTATGTATATCTATGCGGACGAAAACCTGAACAGTGAAGACTGAGCTGTTTCCAGGTCAGCGGCAGAGCGGACGAAGGAGAGGAAGTGACGTGAATCTAAAAACCAAGGAAGTTTGAAGAGCGAAGGGTGCGAGAAGAAGAGCCCAAAGAAAATGTCATAGCGTCATCTCTTGGACTGTTTCCATGGCGACAGGAGGAGTTCCTGTTTGTGAGCAGTACATGTGATTTGGAAATGTAGTAGATTTAGAAAATGTTGTTTAGATTTGACATAAGAGGGGACTTGGATGAATAAAAAAATTATACTAGTTCTACTATACAAGGACTGAGATGAAATGCATTTTTTTATTATTACCATTTTGTACTCATATAAGTATTAAATCTTTTAATGAGTAATTATATATTCTTGCATGCTTCACCAGTGTTCATTTTTGTGACAATTTGTACTCATATAAGTATTATATTTTAATATGAGTAATTATATATTCTTATATTGCACGCTGTAACAGTGTTAAGTGAAGGTACGACAAGTTAACCATATGTTGTTATGGTAAAATAATGGGGGATCTACTGGGAATTGTTTGAGCTAAATAAGTATAATTTGGATCCATGTGATGATTGTAATGCACATGTATTATGAACCAGTTGTAATGTTTAGCAAAGACGAGACCTAGAGGTCTCGAAGATGGGATATGTGGTGTAATATTTTATATGTTATGTGTTTTAAACTATTGTGGCAGCACCAGTCGCACTGTGGCTTTAAGAGGCACTTAGCCACGTCCCCAATAAAAGCGCTTCCTTACCCCTAGTGCGCGCTCTGCTTCTGTCACGCCACTCCCCTTTGCAACGCTTCCGGTGTCAGGTAAACAGGTAGGAGCCGGCTACGGCTACGTTTTACTTCGGTGTCCTTGTTTTTGTGGATTTAACCCCGGTATGACTCCCTTACAGCCACGTAGGCCTCCTGGTATTTGCATTGTTTAGATTGCGCCGCTGGGAGTGTTCTGGTCAAACTGGGCATGTAAGTACGTTAGTGTTTCACTCTGGACAGCATATTGTAAGCCAACCCTGACTTTGTCTGTATTTTGTAGCTGTGTAGGCCCCGCTGCCTGCGTTCTTCTGGGTGGATACAGCGCCAGGTTACAGGCTAAATGACCCGCGCATAGTCATGTACTCCATTGCCTGTGAAACGACGCTACAGTTCGTTGCAGCTCTGGCTAGTTAGCTAGCCAACTGCTTTCCCCTTTTGTGGACTCGTTGCTGTTTCGTTTTGTTTTGTTCTGCTTCGTTTTGTTTTGGTTAGCAGCTGTTCGCTGCTGTTTTGTTTACTGGCTGCTGTTTACTGGCAGCTGGTTACTGCTATTTGTTGTTCCTTGACATTACCAGTGGACTGTTTTATGATTAATTTGGACTTAACCCCCTGCCCTGTACAAGGGGAGTGTATATGAATTTTATTGATTGTGGTGTGAGCTGCTTGTTATACAAGTACTGTGACATGTTAATGATTTCACCATCTCTGTTAACGATTTTTATCATCTGTTTGAGTTGCTGAGGTTCCATGTGGTGGTAGTGGTGATCCCTGGTGGTGGTGCTCCAGTCGTATATTTTTCTTTGGTTTGCCCATTTTTGTGTGTGTCGTGTGTTGTGTTTTCGGGTGCCCTAATTCTCACTGGATGTAGCCTCCCTCTTCTTCACACTCCCCCTCACTGGTAAGCCTCAGCCCCTTTTGAATTCATGTAGCCCTTTTAAAGGTTCTTTTGATCCTTTTTAGAATTGGTATTTTATTATTGTAATAAAATTAATAGCTTCTTTACTTCATAAAGGTTTTATTTGTTCTTTCTGCCACTCAACATAAATAAATCGTAGTTGTTTTGTCAAAACTGAAAGCTTGTCTCCTTTATCAGTGAGTGAACCTATCTGCCCTTGTTTCCATAATATTCTCTGGGTGAAATTCCCAGGGTGGCATAGTTGGCTATTAGTTTCATACACTCTTAAACATCTAAAATATCTGCTCAGTTCGGTCGCGCCACACTATGTAGACCAAGTTAGTTATTCATTTAAACATATTAATATAAAAGACAAAACCTAATGTCAGACACACACACAGGAAGGACCAGATAAAGACGCAGGTGTCTGTCATCGGAGGAGACAGAGCCAGGCGAGGAGTAGCTCAAGGCCAGACAGAAATGACATCAGGCCCAGAGCCTTGCACAATGATATCAGAAAGAGTTATTACTTTACTGATATCAAAACTGTATAAAAGCTTATGTCTACTGTTCAAACATTAGTAGAGCTTGGGCAAAGTCTCCTCGGGTCGTTATTGTGTTGGTTGTGAAACAATAAAGACTCTAATGGCATGGAATCTGGTGTTGTGTTCATAACTTATTCCATACAATAGTGCAAAGACTGAGAGGTCAGTTTTGACACTACATAAGTGTGAAAGTGAATCTGGTGTATGAATGTGTGTGAATATTGATCTAGTGTAAGAATGTGTGTGAATGTTGCTCTAGTGTAGGAATGTTTGAGAATGTTGCTCTAGTTTATAAATGTGTGAATGTTGCTCTGGTGTATGAATGTGTGAGAATGTTGCTCTGGTGTATGAATTTGTGAAGGTTGCTCTGGTTTATGAATGTGTAATAATGTTGCTCTGGTGTATGAATGTGTGTAAAAGGTTGCTCTGGCGTATGAATGTGTGTGAATGTTGCTGTGGTGTATGAATGTGTGTGGATATTGCTCTTGTATGAATGTGTGTGATTGTTTATCTAGTGTATGAATATGTGTGAAGGTTGCTCTGGTTTATAAATGTGTGTGAATGTTGCTCATGTGTATGAATCTGTGTGAATGTTGCTCATGTGTATGAATGTGTCAGAATGTTGCTCTAGTTTATAAATGTGTGAGAAAGTTGCTCTGGTTTATGGATGTCTGTGAATGTTGCTCTGGTTTATGAATGTATGTGATGGTTGCTCTGGTGTATAGATGTCTGTGAATGTTGCTCTGGTTTATGAATGTATGTGATGGTTGCTCTGGTGTATGAATGTGTGTGAATGTTGCTCTAGTGTATGAATGTGTGTGAATGTTGCTTTGGTGTATGAATGTTTGTGAATTTTGCTCTAGTGTATGAATGTGTGTTAATGTTGCTCTAGTATATAAGTGTGAAAGTTGCTCTGGTGTATGAATGTGTGTGAAAGTTGATCTAGTGTAAGAATGTGTGTGAATGTTGCTCTAGTTTATAAATGTGTGAGAATGTTGCTCTGGTTATGGATGTCTGTGAATGTTGCTCTGGTTTATAAATGTGTGAGAATGTTTCTCTGGTTATGGATGTCTGTGAATGTTGCTCTGGTTTATGAATTTGTGAGAATGTTGCTCTGGTGTATGAATGTGTGTGAAAGTTGCTCTGGGTATGAATGTGTGTGAATGTTGCTCTAGTGTATGAATGTGTGTGAAAGTTGCTCTGGTTTTTAAATGTGTGTGAAAGTTGCTCTTTCGTATAAATGTGTGAGAATGTTGCTCTAGTGTATGAATGTGTGTGAATGTTGCTTTGGTGTATGAATGTTTGTGAATTTTGCTCTAGTGTATGAATGTGTGTTAATGTTGCTCTAGTATATAATTGTGAAAGTTGCTCTGGTGTATAAATGTGTGAGAATGTTGCTCTGGTTTATGGATGTCTGTGAATGTTGCTCTGGTTTATAAATGTGTGAGAATGTTGCTCTGGTTATGGATGTCTGTGAATGTTGCTCTGGTTTATGAATTTGTGAGAATGTTGCTCTGGTGTATGAATGTGTGTGAATGTTGCTCTGGTGTATGAATGTGTGAATGTTGCTCTGGTTTATGAATGTGTGTGGATGTTGCTCTAGTGTATGAATGTGTGTGAAAGTTGCTCTGGTGTATGAATGTGTGTGAATGTTGCTCTAGTTTATGAATGTGTGTGGATGTTGCTCTGGTGTATGAATGTGTGAGAATGTTGCTCCTGTTTATGAATGTGTGTGAAGGTTGCTCTGGTGAATGAATGTGTGTGAATGTTGCTTTGCTGTATGAATGTGTGTGAAGGTTGCTCTGGTTTATGAATGTGTGAGAATGTTGCTCTGGTGTATGAATGTGTGTGAAGGTTGCTCTGGTTAATGAATGTGTGTGAATGTTTCACTGTTTTATGAATGTGTGTAAAATGTTGCACTGGTGTATTAATGTATGTGAATGTTGCTCCTGTGTATTAATGTGTGTCAATGTTGCACTGGTTTATGAATGTGTGCGAATGTTGCTTTGGTGTTTGATTGTGTGTGAATGTTGCACTGGTGTATTAATGTGTGTGAATGTTTCACTTTTTTATGAATGTGTGTCACGGGGTGTCTTATGTCCTTTTGTAAATTGTGTGTGTGTGTGAAGCCCTTTTAAGGCCATAGGACTTGTAGGTTGTAATTGGGTGACATCCACCCGCCTTAGAAAAAGAAACACACGCCAACAGGAAGAGGGGGACTGAGTTCAAAAAGGGCCGACGGAAGGAAGCAGGAAGTGGAGAAGCCGAGAGAAGCCGAGAGAAGCCGAGAGAAGCCGAGATCAGCCGGAGAGCGAGGAGAGGCGGGACGTAGAAGGACGGGGAAAGACGTACGGCAGAGGCGATTTCTTTAAGACTGCAAGGGAAGCTCGGCTTCCCTTATAATGTCACAAAATTAATGGTCAAATATGTACTATTGTATTAACATTTTATTGACTAAAAATGTGTTAGAAAACGTTCATCTCGAAGACGAGTTCGTTCAGAATCAGTTACATATAGCAGGTCAGCTGACTCGATTTCCTTCTCATACATTCCCGCAGCATCACAGTGCATTTCCCTATTGAAGCCCAGCGTCCACTGACTTCAATGGGGCTGCTTTGAACGTTTTTTTTTCAGCGCTTCGAAACTAGACGGTCATTGGATAAACGCTGCGATCCTGACGAAAGACTGCATCTCCTTTTGACTGACAGCGATTCTGTACTATAAGGAATCACTGAAGCTATTCGCGCTCAGTCCCATCGTGGATTTCTCAAGTTCAGTCGAAATAAAAACTACTGCAACCTATTTCTTTGATATTTGCTTGGTGAAATTGCTTGATTTTCATCATACATTTCACACAATTATACACCACATTCCTTGTTTCAGTTTTACAGAGTTTAATATTTTTTTTTTAGATCGTTCATTCATTCATTCCTTCATTCATTCATTCATTCATATAACGTTAGTAGGCTAGGCTAGCATCGTGGGTGAAACTGCGCACGATGGCAGACGGTGCTAATATTGTCGACCTGATTTTGGCGAAGCCATTTGAAAGTGTTCCTTACGAGGAAAAACTTAGAATTAAACAGCAGGGCAGATCAACACCTAAGATTGATTTAGTGCAAAAGATAGGGAAAAATAACAGGTCTTTTCAGCTCTCCTGGTATGACAAAGTTAGCTGGCTGACTGGAAGCGCTGTGACAAATAAAATGTACTGCTGGCCATGCCTCTTGATGAAACCATCTCACGGATGTGTTGTTTGGTCAAAGGTGGGGTTTGGAGATCTGTCTAACTTTGACAGGGCATATAAAAGACATGAAAAGAGAAATGAACATGTGAGTGCATGTGCAAGATTAAGTTGCATGGGCAGGATCAGGGTTGAGCATGCAATAAATGAAGGTGCCCGCATTCAAATGGCTAAACATATTGAAATAGTCAAACAAACAGGGCCTTCCTAAACCGCCTTATTGATGTGACATCCTTGCTTGGCCGGCAGGAGCTGTCATTTAGGGGACATGATGAGAGTAGTGAATCATCCAACAAGGGGAATTACAGGGAGTTCACAGAAACATTAGCTAAATATGACTCTGTCCTGTCCACACAATTTGAGTCCTCAACTGTGTTTTCTGGTATGTCCAGTAGCGGTTTTAGGCACGGGCGAACCGGGCAGCCGCCCAGGGCGTCATTTTTTCGTGACACATTGGGGGCGGCAGCACGAGCAGATTAATAAAAAAAAAAAAAAAAAAAAAAAAAAAAATTTAAAATTTTTTTTAAAAATCCTCTGCGTCGCGAAGCGGTTTTCATCATTTATATCATTTCTCTGTGTGTGTAATTGGCTAATTGGCGCTCCCTGCAGCTGCCGGCGCCCCTGCTTGCTGAAAATGTACCATGCACAGAAGCTGTGTGTTGTGAGAGAAGTGTAAAAGGGGGTGGGGCGAGAGGCGAGAGCGAAATTTCACCTCTGGGTCTCTCTCAAATGGAACGGACAGCCTATAGTTCCTGCAAATGAAACTAGGTAATACAAAACAATTATGCGGTCATCAAGGTGAATTGGTTTAGTCTTAACTTCTGGTCGTGAGTGACAGTTGAGGGGATGGGAAATCTGTTGATTGTCAAGTGCCAAATAAACAGAGATGGAAAAGAAAAGGTCAAAGCCATCAGGTGCCCAATTTGAAAGATTAAGGTATGCAACTATGTTCTCTCTCTCTGTATGATCCATTTTATGAATGAAGGGCTAATGTTAATTGGTGGTGGGTATAACTCTTTGTTAGCCTTTTTGCTAATGATGCTTGCTATGCTTATATAACAATAATTTGGTTTCAACTCACTAATGAGATCTAATTTAATATTGTGCTTTGCAATAAAACTGTTACAAGTTCAGTTATCATTTCCATCTGTTGGTTTAACGTTAGGCTCTTTAAATAACCAACGGCATTTTCAAATTTTTAGGTTAAAGACGAACATTTGCTATGTAGCTATTTGCTACACAGTGTGCTAAGTATAGTTTCCTAAGTATAGTTTTACAAGTCATAACTAAAAGTGTGTCATGCATAGAATTTGAGGCAGTAACTAAAGAGCTAATGGTTCCTCCATGAAAGTTAGATTAATATACAAATTAAAATATCCTGAAACCCAAAAAGTTTTTGGTGATTAAAAAATAAAATCCCATTGTTTTTGCCTATACATATAATTTAAAGTAATTTTATTTTTTAAACAACTGAGTCCCAGTGACCATAGCATAACATGAATAAAATATAATTTTTCAATATTTTTTTTTTTTACCATTTGTTTCTATGCTCTAAACCAGGGGTCCTGAATTAAAATCAGCCGAGGTCCGCTTAGTAACTTTCCTCACCGTGAGGGGTCCGGAAAATTTAAATTAAAGGATATGTGTTTGAATATAATTCTTTAAAGTAAAGTCTCATTTATTCCACACCTACAGCATTTTAAACAAATGGAGATTAATGTAGATAATCCACTGTTTTCTGTATTTTATCCCTTGTTTACATGAGGAGGATGTTTGAGTGTTTAGCTTTCACCAAACACAGCTCACAGACAAAAGGAAAATACTACAAAATCAAAAGAGGCTACAGCTAAAGCTCAGGACCTGGTGTTTTATTGACAACAACCTGGAATTCTACATATAATGCCTAATACTCCTTTTAAAACATGTGTGAGAACATTTTAAATACATACAAAAAAATCATCAATTCAAGCCAAAACATATTTGTTAAACAAATATGACAAAGATGCCTGTCATAATTCAGCTCTTTCTATTGTCATTCCTCTTAAAACAACAAGAACAAGGGAAAATGCACTGAGCATTTCTTTAGCATTAGCTGTTGCCAATAATTACCTGTTACTGTTTAATTTGCAGGTTCATCTTAAAACAAAATTTAGAATAGAAATATTTATTTCCTGTATTTTCCCCGTGTGGGGTAACATTTTAATTAAAATGCTTATGATTAGTTCTGTAACAGGATTTAGGATTCACACAGAAACTGACACAACTTAAGGAAGACTTAACATGTGTCACTCATCTCCAAACCTTTCTTTCACACCTTTTCTGTTTTTAATCACCCAAATGAACATGTGTTAGGTTCAAATTTGAACCTAACACATGTTCATTTGGGTGAACGTGAGTAATTAGCATTCACGTTCATTATGAACGTGAATGCTAATTACTCACGTTTGAAAATTAGGTCAAATAAGTCCTAACTTACAACAGAATAAAGAAGTTGACAGACAAATGTACAACTCACCACATTAGACGTCCTCACTTTCCTCTGAGTCTTTTTAATCCTGACATGAAAACTGTCCAGTCCTGGTTCAGTTCTGGATTCATTCTCTGATTATCAAAGCAGTCGGGACTAGAGGATAAAGGGCTGTTGTTCAGCTTTGACACTGACAAGGAGCTGAGGAGCTGAATAAATTAAAATAAACGTTCCCTCTCCGTCCATAACGTCAGTGAATCTTCGTTATGTTTTGCCAAGGCTCAGCTTTTAGATTTTAGTCGTTTCTAACTCATTATCAGGCTACGCTAAACGTGTTGAAATTTCCCGCTGCTCTGTCCGTAACCATAGTAACCTGACTGAGGACCCGCGCGTGTAAGACATAGCTGTCCTAGAAGTGCCGGTTCAAAAATATGTTTTACACAATTCGCTTGTAATTATGAATAATGTCTTGCGGTCCAGATCAAAGCCTCTCGAGGTCCGGATCCGGACCGCGGTCCGCCTATTAGTGACCTCTGCTCTAGTGTATGAATGTGTGTGAATGTTGCTCTGGTGTATGAATGTGTGTGAATGTTGCTCTGGTTTATAAATTTGTAATAATATTGCCCCAGATGTATAAATGTGTGTGAATGTTGCTCTGGTGTATGAATGTTTGTAAATTTTGTTCTGGTGTATGAATGTGTCAGAATGTTGCTCTAGTTTATAAATGTGTGAGAAAGTTGCTCTGGTTTATGGATATCTGTGAATGTTGCTCTGGTGTATGAATGTGTAATAATGTTGCTCTGGTTTATGAATGTGTGATAATGTTGCTCTGGTGTATGAATGTGTAATAATGTTGCTCTGGTTTATGAATGTGTAATAATGTTGCTCTGGTGTATGAATGTGTAAGAATGTTGCTCTGGAATATCTGTGAATGTTGCTCTGGTTTATAAATTTGTAATAATATTGCCCCGGATGTATGAATGTGTGAGAATGTTGCTCTGGTGTATGAATGTGTGTGAATGTTTCACTGTTTTATGAATGTGTGTGAATGTTGCACTGGTGTATTAATGTATGTGAATGTTGCTCCTGTGTATTAATGTGTGTTAATGTTGCACTTTTTTATGAATGTGTGTGAATGTTGCTCTGGTGTATGAAGGTGTGAGAATGTTGCACTAGTGTATGAATGTGTGTGAAGGTTGCTCTGGTTCACTAATGTGTGAGACTGTTGACTTGGTGTACACCCTGGTGTTAATAAAAAATAATAATAATAAAAACACTTGCTAGATGCATTCCTTATATCCTTTGTTACAACCCAACGCTTCTTTAGTTTGTTACATTCCTTGACTCTTTAGCACAAGCTTGCTGTTTTTTGCCAGTATATTTTATTTTATGCCAGTCCCAACCCTGGATGAATGGAGATGGTTGTGTCAGGAAAGTATCTGGAATAATTCAATGCCATATCAAACATGTGAATAATCAATGTGAGTGAATATGAAGGGGTCATGTATAGACATGGCCCTGATATATATTATGCCCTCCTGTAATTGATACCAGCTCACCCTAATCTAGCTGGCTGGAACTAGCCCTCTTTAATACTCGACAGCCCTTTAAAATTTCTGCCCATGTCCCTGTAAGAATATATATGTGTAATAATGACTTTGTTATCACCAACACTGTTCAAGTATAGTTTGTGGTGTGAAAACTGTAGGGAACATCTCTCCTAACCCCCCTTGCTGTCCCCAATAAAAGGTAACCCTGACTTTAAAGCAGGCATGACTGACAGTTTACAATATTTGAACACACAAAGGATCAAGAAATTTGCTGATTGTGGGGTCTTACTTGTGCTCATATGAACAGATCCAGGGTAAATAATCTTCCCAACATCCACTTCTTTAGACATCTCCGAGTCTGAGACTTAATATTTAAGTTATACACTATATATAAAACTTTGTCCTTCACCTTCCGCGGGTGGTCTCATCCTTCGAGCTCGGGTCCTCTACCAGAGGCCTGGGAGCTTGAGGGTTCTGCGCAGTATCTTTGCTGTTCCTAGTACTGCACTTTTCTAGACCGAGATGTCTGGTGTTCTTCCAGGGATCTGCTGTAGCCACTCTTCCAGTTTGGGGGTTACTGCCCCGAGTGCTCCAATGAACACAGGCACCACTGTCGCCTTCACTTTCCAAGCCTTTTCCAGCTCTTCTCTGAGCCCTTGGTATTTCTCTAGTTTCTCATATTCCTTTATCCTGATGTTGCATTCACTTGGTATTGCCACGTCAACCACAACGGCCTTCCTCTGCTGTTTGTCCACCACCACAATGTCTGGTTGGTTCGCCATTACCATTCTGTCAGTCTGAATCTGGAAGTCCCACAGGATCTATATACAGGATATATATATATATATATACTTTAACACTCCCCTGCAGTGTCCCATCACCCTCACCAGCAGCTGTGTTTGTGTGCACACAGGGGGCTGTGCTTCCCAAACTGTGAGGCAGGGTTCCAAGGGAGGGTCAAAGTAGATTTTATGTGAGTCGTCATATATACAATTCCAAGTTTAAAAGAACCAACATCCGTGTTTATGAGTCCATTCAGGATTTATCCTTCCTAATTATCACTGCATTCCCGTTGCTGTTGCTTTTGATATTAAGGGTGTCCAGCTCTGTGCTTCTGCTCTTAGATAGAGAAACATTCATGGGTCCTCAAGTGGAGAAAATGTTGAATGGAGATCCTCAATTTTGATTTTGTTGTGTCATGCTGTCAATTTTACATTTTATGTTTGTCAAATTATAAAATGCATTTCTATGCCAACAACAATTTGTGAAGCACAAGTTTCACAAGGATAACATCTCGAGGCAGACATACAGTGCATTTGAAAATGTGCAGTTTTGCCCAAAAGGTTACAGAATGTCAGAATCTGTGATTTTTTTTGGGCCATTTTTCAGAGAATATAAATGATAACAAAATAACTTTTCTTTCACTCATAGTGGGAGCTCTATAAGAAAAGGCTCTGTAGCCAGCAGACTTCTTCTTTATTCGAGGAAGTTGAAGGAGGCCAGCGTCCTGAGAGCAAAGGGTGCGAGCTGGAGTATACTGGGTGATGAGGTCAGATAGGTAAGAGGACACGCGTCCACAAAGTATTTTATATGTTAACAAGAGAACTTTGAAATTAGCTCTAACATGAATAGAAAACCGGTGTAATGAGTAATGTGATTGAACTTCCGGGTCTTAGTTAAAAGTCTGGCGGCTGTATTTTGGACCAATTGTGGTCTGTGAGTACTTTTCACACAGATACATATAGATACAGTGACAAAGGCAAAAATAAGAATTTCAGCATCAGCTAAAGAGAGACAGGAGCAAATTTTTGAAATATTCCTCAAGTTAAAAAAGCCAAGTTTGGTGACCTCACTGCTGTAGAGGTAGTGTTGGGGTCAAAAATGACACCAAGGTTCATCACAGTGGTGCCGTGCTCCAACACACAGTTGTCGATTGAGACAGTAAGATTGTTGAACTTGCAGGACCAATTAACAAGAGCTCTGTTTTATCCGAGCTTAGATGGAGGAAGTTTTGAGACATCCATGATTAAATTGAAACGAGGCAGGCCTCTAGACGCTTGATGTCAGTAGTATTGTTCGCTTTTAATGGTAGATACAGCTGTGTATCATCGGCATAACAGTGGAAGTTTACTCCATAACTTCTGATGATTTGTCCCAATGGTGTTACATATAGTGAAAAAAGTATGTGACCAAGCACAGACCCTTGTGGCACACCGAATTTCACTGTTACCATGGAGGAGAAGGATTTATTAAAAGAGACAAAATAAGATTTTGAAGGATAAGAAGGATAAGGATAAGAAGGGTTATTTAACCATGCAAAAGTAGTGCCAGAGATGCCAAAAACATCTGTTGTCTGTTGAATATTACTGCATGATTAATCGTATCAAATGCTGCGCTGAGATCTACCAATAACAGCATAGCCGATGAGTCCTCGTCCATCTGAAGAAGGAGATCATTTGTCACTTTAACTAAAGCTGTTTCAGTGGAATAAGAGGCCCTAAATGCAGACTGAAACTTTAGATAGAAAAGGTAAATTGGAGACAGGATGTAAATTATCTAGACATCCAGGATTTAGAGTAGTTTTTTTGAGCAGGGATTGGACCACAGCCTGTTTGAAAAGGGAAGGGACAGTGCCAGTTAATAATGGGACAAGTTTATAATGTTTAACATAATTTGCCCCACATTGGGCCACAATTCTTTAAGATGTTTTACGTACTGTAATTGCTTTACATGAAGAAACCACTTTTGTCAGCTCATCGAGGGATACAGGATCTAAGACTGAGAGACGAGAGGTCAGTGGATCCAAGTGAATGGGACCTGGAGCTGAGGAAGACAAAAACAAAATCACTTGTTTTTGGTTAGATTGGCTTAGCAACTGTCCCAAAGAGAAACCTGGGGTTATTCCCGTTTTCTCTGATTAGAGATGAGAAATAGGCCGTCTTCGCAGCGCTGAGGGCATGCTTATAGGTGTTTACACACAAACACCACTTTTGATAATTAGGCCCGAGCCGGTGATGACCGGGAGGGCCTATTGTTTTTGCTCGGATTTTTTTTTTTTTTTTTATTGTGACCAAATGATCCTAAATGTGACCCAGTGAACGTGCACGAAAAGTCATTTTTATTGGTCCCAGACTTCAAGCTCGGCGAAAATGGTATGTTTTGAAGTCACGAAAAAAATACGAGAAATGACTCAGTGGCGACCCCTACAAAATCAAAATACATTGGGCCTATGGAAAGTGAAAGTAACTTTTTTCCAACGTAGAAAAATGAAACTTGATACATCCATAGGACACCTCAGGGCAAACAGAAAAGTCAATGACAGTCACACCCTAAACTCAACAGGAAGTCCGCCATGTGGGGTGAAACGCGCGGCCACTAAAATCGCACCCCTTGCGCAGAAAGATGCAAATCATTGTGTTTTAATCTAAATAGCCCCAAATTTGGTGAGTATCATCTAGACACATGTGCCAACCAAAGTTGTAACTTTGTTGTTGATATCTTATCGGGTATGGGTGTGGCAAGCCTGTAACGAGGTGGCCATTTTTGTGAAAATAAAAACGTCTCTTAACTCTCAAACGCCTTCTCTGACGAGTTGGACCCAAAAAGGCGTTTGTGCACATTCATGACCTGAACAAAAAAATATGTAAATAAAAGGGTTATCTTTAGAAATGGCTCTCCAGCGCCCCCTACAAACTTATAATTGGACCCAAGAATTTAGTTTGTCATAGAGACATAAAATTTGGTACACACATCTCTTATGTCATGACGAGCATAAAAGCCAATGACAACCACCCCCTATCTGTAAATGTGTTGCCATAGCAATGTCCCAAAAATGTGAAAAAAGTCAATGGGAAGTGAAATTTTTAGTTTGTTGTAGGCAAATGAAACTTGGTACACACATCCACCATGGGCTTATGAACAAAAGCCAATGGGGACCACACCCTATCACACACGGGAAGGCGGCCATTTTGAATTGAAAATGTGAACCGACTTAAAATACACCTCTTTTTTAAAAGAACACAGAAAATAGCTGCTTCATTCCACAGACACCAAACTTGGGCAAAATGAGCTAAACACATGTATGTAAAATAGACAAGTGTTTTTCTAGACTTTTTTGCTCGAGTTATATTCTTTTTAATTATAATTCGGTATATATTTTTTTATTATAATTTTTCTGCAAAATGATTCTCAATTTGACCCAGTAAACCAACAACTAAAAGTAATTTTTATTGGTCCCAGACTTCAAGCCCGGCGAAAAATTTATGTATTTGAAGTCCCCGAAAAAAAAAAAAAATGAAAAATGACTCAGTGGCGACCCCTAGAAAAGTCAAAATACATTGGGCCTATGGAAAGTGAAAGTAACTTTTTTCCAACGTAGAAAAATGAAACTTAGTACATCAATAGGACACCTCAGGGCAAACAGAAAAGTCTATGACAGCCACACCCTAAACTAAACAGGAAGTCCGCCATGTGGGGTGAAACGCATGGCCACTAAAATCGCACCCCTTGCGCAGAAAGATGCAAATCATTGTGTTTTAATCTAAATAGCCCCAAATTTGGTGAGTATCATCTAGACACATGTGCCAACCAAAGTTGTAACTTTGTTGTTGATATCTTATCGGGTATGGGTGTGGCAAGCCTGTAACGAGGTGGCCATTTTGTGAAAATAAAACGTCTCTTAACTCTCAAACGCCTTCTCAGACGAGTTGGACCCAAAAAGGCGTTTGTGCACATTCATGACCTGAACAAAAAATATGTAAATAAAAGGGTTATCTTTAGAAATGGCTCTCCAGCGCCCCTACAAACTTATAATTGGACCCAAGAATTTAGTTTGTCATAGAGACATAAAATTTGGTACACACATCTCTTATGTCATGACGAGCATAAAAGCCAATGACAACCACCCCCTATCTGTAAATGTGTTGCCATAGCAATGTCCCAAAAATGTGAAAAAAGTCAATGGGAAGTGAAATTTTTAGTTTGTTGTAGGCAAATGAAACTTGGTACACACATCCACCATGGGCTTATGAACAAAAAAGCCAATGGGGACCACACCCTATCACACACGGGAAGGCGGCCATTTTGAATTGAAAATGTGAACCGACTTAAAATACACCTCTTTTTTAAAAGAACACAGAAAATAGCTGCTTCATTCCACAGACACCAAACTTGGGCAAAATGAGCTAAACACATGTATGTAAAATAGACAAGTGTTTTTCTAGACTTTTTTGCTCGAGTTATATTCTTTTTAATTATAATTCGGTATATATTTTTTTATTATAATTTTTCTGCAAAATGATTCTCAATTTGACCCAGTAAACCAACAACTAAAAGTAATTTTTATTGGTCCCAGACTTCAAGCCATAAAAATTTATGTATTTGAAGTCCCGAAAAAAAAAAATGAAAAATGACTCAGTGGCGACCCTAGAAAAGTCAAAATACATTGGGCCTATGGAAAGTGAAAGTAACTTTTTCCAACGTAGAAAAATGAAACTTAGTACATCAATAGGACACCTCAGGGCAAACAGAAAAGTCTATGACAGCCACACCTAAACTAAACAGGAAGTCCGCCATGTGGGGTGAAACGCATGGCCACTAAAATCGCACTTATGCAAGAAGATGCAAATCATTGTGTTTTAATTTAAATAGCCCCAAATTTGGTGAGTATCATCTAGACACGTGTGCCAACCAAAGTTGTGACTTTATTGTTGATATCTTATCGGGTATGGGTGTGGCAAGCCTGTAACGAGGTGGCCATTTTTGTGAAAATAAAACGTCTCTTAACTCTCAAACGCCTTCTCGGATCGAGTCGGACCCAAAAAGGCGTTTGTGCACATTCATGACCTGAACACAAAAATATGTAAATAAAAGGGTTATCTTTAGAAATGGCTCTCCAGCGCCCCCTACAAACTTATAATGGGACCCAAGAATTTAGTTTGTCATAGAGACATGAAATTTGGTACACCCATCTCTTATGGCATGACGAGCATAAAAGCCAATGACAACCACCCCCTATCTATAAATGTGTTGCCATAGCAACGTCCCAAATATGTGGAAAAAGTCAAAGGGAAGTGAAAATTTTAGTTTGTCGTAAGCAAATGAAACTTGGTACACACATCCAGTATGGGCTTATGAACAAAAAAGCCAAAGGGGACCACACCTTATCACACACGGGAAGGCGGCCATTTTAAATTGAAAATGTGAACCGACTTAGAATACAACCTCTCTTTTAAAAAACAACAGAAAATAGCTGCTTCATTCCACAGACACCAAAATTGGGCAAAATGAGCTAAACACATGTGTGTAAAATAGACAGGCGTTTTTCTTGTCGTTTTTGCTCGAGTTATATTTTTTTTATTATAATTTGGTATATATTTTTTTTATTATAATTTGTCTGAAAAATGATTTTCAATTTGACCCAGTAAACGTGCAACTAAAAGTCATTTTTATTGGTCCCAGACTTCAAGCCCGGCAAAAATTTATGTATTTGAAGTCCCCGAAAAAAAAAAAGAAAAATGACTCAGTGACCCCTAGAAAAGTCAAAATAATTGGTTCTATGGAAAATGAAAGTAAATTTTTCCAATGTAGAAATACAAAACTTGGTACATCCATAGGACACCTTAGGGCAAACAGAAAAGTTTATTACAGCCATATCGTAAACTCAACAGAAAATCTACTATGTTGGGTGGAATACATGACCACCTAAATCGTACACTTTGTGCTAAAGGGTTTTCATCTAAACAGCTCCAAATTTGCTTTAAAGCTTAAAGCACGACATGCAATCCTCCGAATATATGTGTCCCCGCGGTCCCAAGGGAGGCGAGGGCCTTTATCGCCGCTTGCGGCTTTAATTTAGATTTGTTTTTGACTTGGACCACTTCTGTGTCGGCCTCTACTGAGTTTTCCAGGTGTAATTAAATTATGAAGGACACTGGTCAAGTGTGTCGCAAACATTTCCATTGCAGCTGCGCTAAAATTTCAAGAAGACACTACACATTTGTCGGAATTTGAGGGAAATGTATAACTTATCTCAAATTCCACCAGTGAGTGATCTGAAACAGCAGATGAAAGAGAGGAGACGAAGAGATGGGAAACATCTATTCCCCAAGCCAAAACAAGATCAAGATAGTTTTTACTAATGTGTGTGGGCTCATGAACAAACTGGTTGAAAGACAGGGTTGTAAGCAGTGATTGAGATGCTCTTGGCAGAGGATCACACTCCTTATTTAGATGAATATTAAAGTCACCAACTAGAAGGATGTTATCTGAGTGGCAGGGGTTCCGTTGTCCGGTAATTACCGGTCATTGGCCGGGAAAAAAATTAAATGTCCGATAAAATTAAATCTCTCCGGTCAAATTGTCCGATTAAATCTGCCTAATAATCCCGGCCCCGCCCCCCAACACAATCTGAATCGACCGTTGGAAAGTTTTTAAACAACATCGCATGTTGCATTTCAAAGCGCACGCCTAACGGCTATAATATAGACTGTAGTATGTAGTGCCGCGTACATATACTAATGTTAAATAGTGCCCGCTTAGAGGCGGAGTGATCTGAGTTTGTTGTAATGTGTTAAGGAGGCTGTTGCAGTGCTTGACGGTTATTAAAAAGAGTTAACGGATTAACTTCAAGTCATTCTTCCTCTCACCACGACGCACATGGTAAATGAACATAAACAGAAAATACTACATAGACCTAAACCACGAACTATTGAGAGACGTTTCAAATATGGCCAGGCCCAGGCAGACTAGCCTTAAAAGTTTTTTTCAGAGGCCAGACGCGAAGGAGGATACTGAATCAGGAACGCCTGAAGCCTCAGATGTCCAGAGCCAGACAGCTCCGCGGCGGAGGCTCCGCCAGACAGCTCCGCCGCTCCGCCGCCGGTGAAAAAGCCGAAGTGTAGGGCGTACATATACGGCCTGATTATGTAATTTTTTAAGTTACATAAACTGCTTTCAGTTTTCCTCAACTTGACTAATTAAGAGGCGATATTTGACCGGCATATCATCAAAATGTCCGGAAAACGAAACCTATGCCGGTCACTTTGACCGGCACTATTTTTTTCTAGCGGAAACTCTGCTGAGTGGGTTATTAAGTCAGAGAGGAAAGCTCCAAACTCATCCAATAAAGAAGAGGGCAATAGATTACAGCTAAATGAAATGGCTAACTTATGTTTATTTGAAAAGGTATATGTTTGATTGATAAATTTTGGCTGTGTAAAGCGAAATGCAGGAGACCAATCTTCAGTCTTGATGTAGAGCCTGCATTTGAGGGCTGGTCCAGGGGAGAGATAGTGACAGGAACAAGCTTTCGAGATCTAACAGTTCTGCTGGGTTTAAAAGATTGCTTCTGAGTTATAATAACTTGGGTCACTGACTTTTAGTTTTAAGATTTTTAGTTTTAAGATGTGTCTGAGGACTAAGTCAATTTACCATATCTAACAGATTTAGGCAGTAGACATCAGGATGACACGGCCTAACCAGACAGCTAAAAGCTGCTACATTATCCAGTTCCACACCCGCACTATCATGACAAGCAGGTTCTCTAATCCCCTGCAACCTGCTGAGATTCCGTGTGTCAAATGCACCGAATGCACCTGTCTATATTAGATTAGATTAGATTAGATTCAACTTTATTGTCATTACACAAGTACAGGTACAAGGCAACGAAATGCAGTTTAGGTCTAACCAGAAGTGCAATAGCAGTAAAGTGCAGGATATATACAATGGTTGCGTACGTGCAGGATATGGAGATGTACAGGATTTACAGGTAATATGTACAATGAATATAAATATACAGATGGTTATTACTATAAAAAGGTGAGTGTGTGCCATAAATATAATTACAGGTGTCTCTTTTCTATAAACAGCATTTACAGGTGGATATGTACTCTAAATGTAATGTGATACACACATCGCGCACACATACACACACTCACTCACATACACACACACATACACACACAACCATACACACATACACTCACAACCATACACACATACACGCAGGGAATTAAACCGGGAGAGCTGTACACACAGACATTCCCATACTCACATACACACACAACCATACACACATACACACACTGACATACACACATACACCCAGGGAATTAGACCGGGAGAGCTATACACACACACATACACACACACACACACATACACACACTCACATACACACACCACCATACACACATACTCACAGGGAATTAAACCGGGAGAGCTATACACACAGACACTCACACACACATACACACACACACTCACTCACATACACATACGCTCGCATACTCACACACACACTCACACACACACAAGCACACACACACACATACACACACACACACACACATACACACACTCACATACACACACTCACTCACATGCACACGTACACATACATACACTCACACAACACACATACTCACACACAAGCACACACACACATACTCACACACACACACACACACATACACACACACACACACACACACACATACATACACACACACACACACACACACACACACACACACACACACACACACACACACGATATACAGATGTCTCTAACTATGAACAGAATTTTACAGGTAGGTGTAAACAATTGTATGTTAGCTTAAGGTAAGCAGTAGATTTAAGGTAGTGCAAACAGTGGAATGTAAACAGTTGGTAGCAAAGGTGCAGTAGTGCAGGGGATGGTGGGATGGTGGGGGATGAGACGAGAGTCTGTGAGGGGAGTGGGATGGTGGGTGGGGGTAGAAGAGTCTATGAGGGTAGTGGGATGGTGGGGGTGAGAGGAGAGTCTGTGAGGGAGTGGCATGGTGGGGGGTGAGAGAGGAGTCTGTGAGAGGTGTGGGGTCAGCAAGGGTTAGAGTTCAGTAAAGACACAGCTCTGGGGAAGAAACTGTTCTTTAGTCTGCTGGTTCTAGTCCGGAGGCTCCTGAAACGCCTGCCGGAGGGGAGGAGGGAGAACAGTCTGTGGGCTGGGTGGGAGGAGTCCTTAAGGATGCTGCGAGCTCGACGCAGACAGCGTTTCCTCTGGGTGTTTTCGATGGCAGGAAGTGGAGTCCCTGTGATGCGTTGGGCAGTTTTCACCACCCGCTGCAATGCCTTGCGCTCCGCGACAGAGCAGCACCCATACCACACCACATATATGCTGATTGTCATTCTTAATTCCTTAAATTCAATTTTGATATACCTTTCCTGTTCTATACAATTCAATAACTTTTTCCCACAGATCCTTTGACAATTCTTTGGCTTTTCCCATGACTCAGAATACAGAAACATCAGTGCAGCACTGGATGGGAGATGCACTGATGGAGCACAGAAACTCACTGACCTTTTATACACACACACAGATCACAGGTGAGGATGGTTACCTTTAGTATCCATTCAAACCTGTTTGTGTAAACCTGTGTGCATGTTATCAGGCCAAAATCACCAGAGTATGTAAATTTTTCATCAGGGTCATTTGGGTAGTTTCTGTTGTCATTATGATTTAAAAGGAGTAAACACAGTTGTTTGACAATAAATGGCTTCACCCAACCACTAACTATGAGTGAAAGAAACGTTTTAGTGTTATCAATCATATTCTCTGTAAAATGGCCAAAAGAATTACAAATTCTGCCAGGGTATTTAAACTATGAGCACAACTTTCTGTACATGGCCATCAAAGTGCATTTGCATTTTGTCAGTTTGTGCAGTTTGTGCAAAAAAACAATTGTAGCTATTATTATTGGAATAAAGTTTCAGTCTGTCTCAGTAGTACAAAATTTAAACAGGATTTAAAATGTTTGAATTGCACATTAATGACAGCTTATGTTTCAGTCTGTGTTACAAACAAAGACAGTTACTGCTTTGAAAAGGCAAGAAATTGAAACAAAACACTGGCCTATCTACCTAAACCTCCCCACACTCTTCTCTGAGAACATTTCATTAGAGCCAGGATATATTTACATATTTACAAACTATTTGATATAACATATGAGTTGACAATCAGTTTATCTGTTTTGGTTGCACTGATTCAATACAATGATTTAATGTCTGAATGTTTTCACTGTACAATAAGGTAAAGCCTTATTAGGTTACTATGCAAATTTAGGGTTAACTGACCTATTCTTCCTCATTCTCACATTCATTCAGACACGGTCCTGTTTATTTTGTGCCAATGTATATCTCATAAATGCGTGAGAAAAAGACAACTGAAAATAGTTTGCTTGTTTGGCTTCCTTTACAAATGTTTCCATCCTGATAACACACAATAGGCCTCTCTCTTTAACAGTCTCCAACAGCTTCACTCTGTTGCTGTAATACAGCATGTAGAAAATTGTCCATGTTGTTTCATACAGCATCCACTTTGCTCCCTGTGTCACTTCACCACATTACCAGACATTTGACCTTCATGTTTGATTTTTAATACATCTCCTGACTTTTTTTTCAGACTGCCCCCATATCACTTACTTTATGGCAGCTGGATTTTCATGAGATTTGTGAAATTCATCTTGTAATTACTGCTTTAAGCAAAGTATCTGCATCCCGACCATCCAGCCAGTGTGCCAATGATGTTGCAGTAGGCTACTGACAGCTATAAGTTTTACTGTCACTAACTTAAGCAACATGGCGCTGCTCTGATTGGATAAAACTTTGGTTAATCACAGATGATAATCACCAACCATATATTCATTTAAAGAACCTGCCCTTTACAAACACTTTTTATGGAAGCCGTCTGCATAAAATGACTAAGCAATAACCGCATGATAAAAGGATGTGTCATTGAGATATTCAAGAAACCATATTCATGAAAAAATATAATACAATTTTATTTAGATTTGTACATAGTTTTGAACAAGATAGGTCTTCTTCCGTATCCTGAAAACATGTAGCTAAAGAAGATATTACTTTTTCAAAGAGGGATCTGTCCCAGAACACAGGTCTCAGGTTACATCCACACAAACACAAACAGTATTATAACATGAACACACTGAAGCATGAACCTTATACATTTTGTTCTAAAGTTATATATACTTTGTTTTTCTTCAGTGGCTCAGTGGTAGAGTGGTCGTCCTATAACCGGAAGGTTACCAGTTCATTTCCTGTTCTCCCCACAGTTCATATTGTCGTTGGGCAAGACACTTAACCCACCTTGCCTACAGTGTTGTTCCACTGTTGAATGGAAGCTTAATGTAAGTCGCTTTGGATAAATGACTAAATGTAAATGTTTTCATCTACTTTAGTATGTCTTCTACAACACAGTCTGCAACATTTTAACAGTTCTTCTTGCAGCAATCAATTAGTGTGGACATAGCCTCTGGCCACATTCAAAATCTTTGTTTTATTATGTACAACATTGCTTAAGTTTTTGTTTAGTCTTTTTAAGAGTTAACTAATCATGAATCTGTTTAGTCCACTCTGTCTGCTTATATAGACACATATATTCATGTTTCATCATATCCAGGGTGTAATATCCAAACAAAGGTGGACAAACTCAGGAGGTAATTGGTGATACCAGCCTCACATCTCAACAAAAAGGATCTGATAAATTGTCTCCAAATTGTCACAGGGAAAAGTCTGGAAAGTACACAGCAGTTTTCATCCAGGTCATAAAGTGTTATTGACAACTCTTTCTGCCACTGCCTCCGTGCATCCTCACACAGTTTTGTTTTGTTTGTTTGTTGTTTTGTTCTTTAAAAAGAAAAAGAAAAAAAACAAATACTAACAAATAACTGCCATTTTAAAGAGCCTGTAAGGGTGTACAATTAGAGAAATTGTATTATGTTAACATCACACTTTTGCAGCTTTTCTTCCTTGTAGGAATAATTACAAAACAGCAATTTTTAATAATAAATTTTTTATTCTTTGGAGATAGAATGGACCAAAGACAGTAAGAGAAAA
The DNA here is from genome assembly GCA_024416835.2 of Perccottus glenii. Classification (NCBI taxonomy): domain Eukaryota; kingdom Metazoa; phylum Chordata; class Actinopteri; order Gobiiformes; family Odontobutidae; genus Perccottus; species Perccottus glenii. The sequence continues at coordinate 62,441,293 of CM044546.2, forward strand.
ACTGAAAAATATGGCTTTAATTTTATTTTTTTAAGTTATGTAGCAGGCAGCTGTGTTAGTGATGATGTAACTCGTCAAAAGAACTTTTCACAGATTAAAAAATCACCACGGTTATGATCTTTGAAAATGTTGATTTGGCACTTTACTTTGGGGTGTCCTTGAAAAAAAATATACTGATTAATACCACAGTCAATATCATAAACTTGATAACCAAATGTGAAGTCTCAGGCTATGGCTTAGGTAGGCTATGTCCCAACAAGTCAAGGCATACTGAAAGAATGCACATTGCCTTTGAATTAGCATGGGTTTTGGAGTTCTGTACAATGCTGTAATGCTGTGAAATTATTTGAATAAATTATAAATATATTATGAACTATAAAACTTCAAAATTATAAAGGTTATATTGCTCTTTGCCATTGTAAGGCAGTAGGCCTATGTTTCATATTTTTGGGTAATTGCAAAAAGATATTAAAAAGTCTAAGAGGCTTAATGGAGTGGTACTTGCCAAACTCAAATTGTAAGAATCACCTTTTTTTTTTTTTTTTTACAAGATTTTGTTTGCATGAAATGTTTTATGATGTTCCTATCGCTCTCATCACATACATTATTGCTCTTTGTGCATTAACGCTGTGGCAATTTCGTCTATAGGTCTAGGTCTAATGCTATGAACCAAGTCTTGTGCTGTGTTCTGATTGGTTACCCCTTTCCGCTGGTTGCTAAGGCAGAAGGTGCAGATGTTTCTGTGCTGTCTACTGCTCCTCAAACATGGCTGACTATCCTCCTTTCCGTTGCCTTCCACCAGCACGTTAGCCAAGTGGGAGATGTAGCTGGAGGCCAGGCGGAGCGTTTCTATCTTGGACAGTTTCCTGTCGATGGGTTCCGTGGGAATGAGAGTCCGCAGCGCCGTGAAGGCTGTGTTCACGTTGTGGGTCCGATGTCTCTCCCGGGCGTTAGCCATGTTCCGTTGCCGCAGAACGATTCCGCCAGATTCCGACCGGAAGTGTGCCCCCGGGTCCCCGCGGCAGCTGTAGCTCTGCTCCGGACTGCCCTCCCCCTCCTTGTCCTCTGACCCCACGGTCAGGTCTACGGGGCACGGGAAAGAATGCGTGGACATCGCTCTCAGCAAAGTGAAAACCATTATGAGTAAAATACATAAAATAGTCTATAATGGGTGAATAACAGAGCCCAGTACAGAGAGGCAGTGAAAGTGTCCACCACAGTCCGAGTGTTTGACAGTGAGTGGAGTTTGTAGGTCTGGGAGGGCTCTTATAGCAGCCACCAAAAGTAGCTGTTCCACTGTGCAAGGAGAGGAGGGGGCACACACAACCCCCACTCCTCCAAATGTTGTTGCACCAAAAGACACATAAACAGGGCTGTAAACAGTGGGGACATGACCCAAATTATGCCATTCGTTATCTAGGTATCACTGTCACTCTTGAGGAATTTATTACATCTTGAAACTGTCATGTGGACACTCATCTGCTGCTACCCCTTCTTAAAAGCAATTGTTAATTATTCATAAATCTAAATATGATCTATCCTCAAAGTGATTTTCATTTGTGTCCAGCTCACCAGATATCTATTTTTTAGCATATCTTTTTATTTATTTTTCAGAACTTTTACAATTAAAAGAACACAAACACATGACAAAGGTTGAAGGATAGAAAAAGAAATAAAAATGTCCATGGCTTGTCCACCAGAGGCTATCTCAGGAAAACATAAATGCCCCATTGTTAAACCTGACTGGAAAAGTGTCACAAGACAACTTTGCTGTTATTAAATGTGAATTTGCTGTAGTTGCAGTCATTTTATCTGTACAAATCTTGATAAAAGTGTTTTTTAATCTTTTATAATCTTTATATCTGTAGCCTATGTCTGTGAAGGTTCTCAGTCATCCAGGACATCTTGAAGTGGCTTCTAGATTGGCCGCTGCTCTTTGGGTGGAGAGCAGAATGGAGGACAGTGTCATCAAAGGCTCAGCTGTGCCAACAACTGCGGCTTGCTCTCACTCAAAAGGCAGACAGCAGTAAGGTTTTGGACAGCGGGCCAGTCCAACCACACGACCCTGCTGCACCTCTGCCTCTCTGACACGGTATGAGGCCGTAAATACTTTACCGCTGCAACCTCCTTAGTCTGAATCAGCCTGAAGGAATGAAAAAAATAAAATAAAATAAATAAATACCATGGCTGGCATTAGTCTGACCATGTCTGACTAAAAGCAGACTTTTAAAAAGTATGTAAAATGTCTGACTGAAATCAGTCCAGAGCTGGCAGACAACAACATTAAAAGCAAAACAAAGTGGGTCAGAGTTTAGCGCACTACATTGTCTACACTGGTAAAAAGTGCTCAGTTGACACCCTGCAGGAGGTGACAGATGCCAACCTCCCTACATTTGTATTTAATAAGTGGACAGTGAGTTTTAGTGCTTAGCAAATTTATTTGTGTGTAATTCTATCTTTCAATGCCAACTGTACATTTGTGTCCTTGAATTCTTGCAGACTTTGGGGTCTGGTTAATTGTTGTTTTTTTCATGTTTTAATGTTTTTTTTTTCAACTGTCCATGACAGTTCCATGACATCCACAATCAGTTCTTGGAACTGACTGTGGTGGTTTTGGAGTGTTCCATCTTCCATTTGCCAGCCTTTTTAAGCAATATTATCTGCTTCTAAGTGGTCTTTCCACTTTCAGACTGTTGTCTCCACTCAGGTGTATTAATGTGGACTATCAAGGACAGGAGGTTACATATGACACACTCCTTTCTATCTGTTTTAAGCTTTCCACACATGCCTCTGTTGGATGTCTGAAGAAACTGTGTGAGGCAGATGTGTTCATACGTTACACACGGCAATGTGTGTGTAAATCATGAAGAGACAAGGATTTGACACATACCACTAATGCTCGAGGACAAAAGAACTGACTCCTTTAGGATTTTACAACTGTTTGAATCCAATATGATGCATTAGCACCTCCTGGAGACAAGAGACTGACTGTTGTTTATATAAGGCATCTCTTGTATCCTCTGTGGAACGATATATATAAAAACACAGAGTACACTAACAGCACCTCTCACACACATTTAATCATTCAGACACGTCTGTGCTCCTTCAGAAGGTGTCAGGATGAGATGAGGCTCATCTGGAGGTTGCACCAGGGAGCTTGCCGAATATCAGCCTCTCACACATTCAGAATGTGTTAGAGGGCTCATGTCCAAGGTGTTTAGCTAGTTAGGCTCTGGAGCTGTGATCCTTTCTTTAAATTAAGCGAAGTGGAAGTGGAAGATCTATTCTCAAATGTTAACATTTACTATATTATTTTGGTTCTGAACTAAATTTTATTACTTCTTATGGTAAATATAGCTGCAGAAACTTTACATGAATGACATGTTCTTGCTTGTACAATTCTTTTTACATTCGTAAATACTCTTAAAAATCATTTGTATAGCCTTTTGTGTATGACCTGCACAAAAAACATTAATATGAGTTTGGGATATTTTCCAGTGTCACAAATAGCTGTAGTCTGCCGTTGTCTGTGAAATCACATAGTTCCATTTCCCTTGAGGTCCAGTCTGGTCTAGTCCAGTTGTTCAGTTCTCATGACACCTGACCCAGTGCACTTCCTATGGTCACTAGTGTGAGTGTGAGTCCAGATCAGTCTTAGACCTGGACAGAACTGGACAGGCACAGTACGGTCTAGTACAGTGCTGTCCACTCACATGGGGCTAGTTGATCTGTGGTAGGCCACCTACCTGCACTGACCTCCACTAACACTAACCTGGCACAGCCTGACGTGAGCTCTCTATATGTTCTATATACAGGAACTCAGTCTGGCAAAGCTCCGTAAGCCAGTCAGTTTCTCAGATATGTTCCGTACCAACCAATCACAATTCAATGCAGCAGGAGTGCTGCCGTGCCACACTTAAAGGAGGAGTTTCCCCTGAAACCAAACCTGATGGACCAGGCTGTTCTGGTGTTCTGGTTGTTCTGTCTGTTCTGGTCACCAGAACAGCCTGGTCCATCAGGTTTGGTTTCAGGGAAAACTCCTCCCTCTAGAGATATAAGCTCAGCTCTCCTACCAGTTGATCTAAGAATTGATAGTCTCTTGGAATTAGAGACAAAACGTCTTCACCTTGAAAACCGAGTCCAGATGCTTTTACTTAACCCTTTTTTTCAAGATGTCGTGGATGACTGAGAACCTTCACACACACACTGTCGTGTAAGTTAACAGTAACAGTCGAGATCACAATAATTATTTTAACATTAAATATTGGACTGCCTTCCTCAAAACGTCAAAATCTGCTTCTTTACTAGTATTGTCTTTGAGAAGAACTATTCCATGTTTTTAATTAGGCCCGAGCCGGTTATGACCGGGAGGGCCTATTGTTTTTGCTCGGATTATTAGGCCCGAGCCGGTGATGACCGGAAGGGCCTATTGTTTTTGCTCGGATTATTAGGCCCGAGCCGGTGATGACCGGGAGGGCCTATTGTTTTTGCTCGGATTATTAGGCCCGAGCCGGTGATGACCGGGAGGGCCTATTGTTTTTGCTCGGAAATTTATTTATTTATTTATTTATTTTTTCTGCAAAATGTTCCTCAATTTGACCCAGTAAACGTGCAACTTAAAGTCATTTTTATTGGTCCCAGACTTCAAGCCCGGCAAAAAATGTTTGTATTTGAAGTCCCCGAAAAAAAAATACAAAAAATGACTCAGTGGCGGCCCGTAGAAAAGTCAAAATACATTGGGCCTATGGAAAATGAAAGTAAATTTTTCCAATGTAGAAATACAGAACTTGGTACATCCATAGGACACCTCAGGGCAAACAGAAAAGTCTAGGACAGCCACACACTAAACTCAACAGGAAGTCCGCCATGTGGGGTGAAACGCACGACCACCAAAATCGCACCCCTTGCGCAAAAAGATGCAAATCATTGTGTTTTAATCTAAATGGCCCCAAATTTGGTGAGTATCATCTAGACACGTGTGCCAACCAAAGTTGTGACGTTGTTGTTGATATCTTATCGGGTATGGGTGTGGCAAGCCTGTAACGAGGTGGCCATTTTTGTGAAAATAAAATGTCTCTTAATTCTCAAACGCTTTCTCGGATCGCGTTGGACCCAAAAGGGCGTTTGTGCACATACATGACCTGAACACAAAGATATGTAAATAAAAGGGTTATCTTTGTAAATGGCCCTCCAGCGCCCCCTACAAATGTATAATGGGACCCAATAATTTAGTTTGTCATAGAGACATAGAATTTGGTACACACATCTCTTATGTCATGACGACCATAAAAGCCAATGACAACTACCCCATATCTATAAATGTGTTGCCATAGGAACGTCCCAAATATGTGGAAAAAGTCAATTGTAAGTGAAAATTTTAGTTTTGTTGTAGGCAAATGAAACTTTGTACACACATCCAGCATGGGCTTATGAACAAAAAAGCCAATGGGGACCACACCCTATCACACACGGGAAGGCGGCCATTTTGAATTGAAGATGTGAACCGACTTAGAATACACCTCTCTTTTAAAAAAACAACAAAAAATAGTTGCTTCATTCCACAGACACCAAACTTGGGCAAAATTAGCTAAACACATGTGTGATAAATAGACAGCGCTTTTTCTTGTAGTTTTTGCTCGAGTTATTTTTTTTTTATTATATTTTTTCTGCAAAATGATCCTCAATTTGACCCAGTAAACGTGCAACAAAAAGTCAAATTTATTGGCCCCAAAATTCAAGCCCGGTGAAAAATGTATGTATTTGAAGTCCCCGAGGAAAAAGAATAAAAGATGACTCAGTGGCGACCCCTGGAAAATGATAATACATTGTGCCTATGGAAAGTGAAAGTAAATTTTCCCAATGTAGAAATACAAAACTTGGTACATAGGACACCTCAGGGCAAACAGAAAAGTCTATGACAGCCACACCCTAAACTCAACAGGAAGTCACTATGTTGGGTGGAATGCGTGACCACCTAAATCGCACCCTTTGTGCTAAAGGGTTTACATCTAAACAGCTCCAAATTTGGTTTAAAGCACGTAATGCAATCCACCGAATATATGTGTCCCCGTGGTCTCAAGGGAGGCGAGGGCCTTTATCGCCGCTTGCGGCTTTAATTTATTTTCTTTCTAGTGCACTGTACTACACACAGGCTGTTCTTCAGGGGTCGGCTGTGCTGGGGCATGGATTTATTCCTACTGTAAAATCTGTTGGCAGTGAGACCCAATACTGCACTAAATAAAAATAATAAATCAAACTATGTTGCTTGTACAAATTTTATTCTCATCATCAGTTCAGAATTTGTAATACATTATAAAGACATTATTTAGTTTGGTTCAAATATTTAAAATTACAGATGTAAAAAGAAATAAATAATCTAGCCAATTAAATTAATAAATAGTTTTCAAATAAATTATTAAATACCAATAAGATTCAAATAATAAAATAATAAATCCCCAAAAGCGGACTAACTAACGCAAAAAACAATAACTAAAAGGACAGCAGGTAGCGGTACATGTAGATCACTGTTAAACAAGAAATAAAATATCACCAATCTGCTAAAAGACACATTTTAATTCAGGAGTCTTAAAACATTAAAATACCGCATACCTGAAGTGTCACACACCCAGTCATTTCCACACAGGCAAGCCGTCTTAACCCAACTACAGCCCTGTCCCATAAAACACAATTATATAATATACAACCATGACGAACATTTACATTTACATTTATTCATTTAGCTGACGCTTTTATCCAAAGCGACTTACATTGTTCTAATGTAATTACCAGTGTTACACTCACTGGAGGCAAGGTGGGTTAAGTGTCTTGCCCAAGGACACAACAACAGTATGAACTGTGGGGAGAGCGGGAATCGAACCACCTACCTTCCGGTTGAAGGACAACCGCTCTACCACTGAGCCACTGCCGCCCTGACAAACAGACATAATCACACTAAAAGACATTTACCAGTTCAAATAGTTGACAAAACAGCGTGGGTCCAGCAATCGTCCTGGCCACCCACCGGAACCTGGCACACCCCGACACCCAGCCACCTCCTCCCTTATAAAGGACACGCTCAACGCCAGGGCGACACCCCGCGGTGCCACCCGTCACATTAGACGGGCCCCTGGCTGAGTCACTGGAGCACCTCTGGGCGGGCTTACGGCTGGAGCGGCCATCAGAAATGAGACCCACCTCTGTGAGGTTGCTGTCGGAGTCCACTGGAGCTGGACTCAGGGTTGTCCGGGCGCTCCATTTCATGATCTGAGAAGTCTTCCGCTACGCTTCCCCCTGAGCCCCCCAGGGATTGCAGGGGCCGGTCCTCATCACAGGGCTCCTCCAGCCTCTGTAGCACTGATGGGATGGTGTAGTCCTGGATGTAGCCTGGAACACACAAGTGTTTGTTCAGTTGTGTTTGTTTAGTTTGTATTTTTTTGCTGCTGTGTCGTGATGCGAGGCTGAATGTACGGCCCTATATACAGTAGAAGAAGATGATTTTTATAATCATTTTCCAACTTTTAAATCCAGAACAGTAAAATTAAACGAGCTGTTTGTAAAAATTTACACTTTCATGTTAAAGGTGCTGTTTCTGTTAATGTAGACAGCAGGGGTTAAATATGATCTGTTCATTGTTTTTTTTTTGGCATATGGCTGTTGCATTTTATTTTTTATTTTTAGTTTCTTTGTCCCCTACAGCAGTTTTTGCCTTCCCAACCTTTAGTAAACGTTGGCACTACATATATTCAGGATGATTTATACCCTTGTTGACAATCACTCCAGAACTTCCCCTGATCAGCAATGCAAAAGGAGTAATCGTAGAACAAAAAGTTTTAGTCTTGTTTGTCTGAAGGACTACATCCTTGCATGTTACATATGTGTGTCTGGATGTGTATGTATTTGTTGTTGATACATTACACGGATGTACACGGCAGCAGCCTCAGATGCAGAGGCATGTGGAGTGTGTGTTATATCCTCTCAGACACTAAATGTGTGTAATCAGATCAGAGCCCATCTGTGGCTTTAGGAGAGAGTTCCCCAGTATGTTAATGAGGTGACAAAAGGGGGTCACCTTCCACACACCCTTCCTACCCCCCCTACTCTGTGAACAAAACTCTCACCTCAATCAGCCTCCACTTCATTGCTCAACTCCTCATGAGACAGCACTCATCACACAACACCTCAGAACTGGTGTTTTATATTCAATCACATTTTATTTTTATAGCCCAGTATCACAATAACAATTCCCTTGTTGTACCAGACAACATTTCCTGTCCTTAGAGCCTCCATCAGGGTAAGGGAAAACTAAAAAAAACAAAAAAACAAACGCCTGTTTCTACAGCGCAGTCACAACGAGCATTGCTGCAGGGGATTTATACAGATAAATGTATCCTATTTCAATAATAAAGACTCACAATAACAATGACTTGAGCTGTCATGACCAGCACCTGTAAAATCATTGTAATCTTTGACAGCATGCATCTTAACAACACTCATGGATATTTAACGATTATTCAGTTATATGCAATGGCTCCACTGCAGCAAATATTTATTAGATTATTCATTAACCAGATATAATGGTATGTTGTAGAGAAATTAGTATTGTCTGCTGTTTACAGCAACAGGCAGTCAGTGTCAAAAAGTGCACTTTCTTGTTGCTCTTGGGATGTTGGTCAGAAACTGTTAACACCCGCAAATACAGCAAGAAAGAGCAGAGATGGACTGTGGTGCAGTGCAGTTAGCTTTACGTGCTTGTGATACAGTACATGAGGTCAATAACCACCATACAGGTTAAAGGCGGGTCGTTTTTGGCAACATCTGGTGGGTAATGTGCTAACTGCAATCCAACGCCTCAGTAGCCCTGCAGGGACATGGTGTTGAAAAAGCTCTGAAATGGATGTTAAACAAAATCATTTAAGTTCATTAATGCCCAAGGCCTTCAGCGGGACGGTGTGCTCTAGTGCTCCTCCTGCACCAGTGCTCAGTGTGACTGCTGTGGGCAGCTATAGAGACAGGAAGTAATGGAACTACAACCAGGTTTGAGAGTGTTTCTGATGTGGTTCAATTCTACTGAGGAGCTGTTTGGACTGTTGTGGTCCACTTTGTAATTGCTGGGGCTGTTGTGTTGAAATTACATGATATTGCCGGAAATCATTGAAATTGGTAGTCTTCCAAAGTCTTCCAAAGTTTCACAAATAAAAACAATTTCAAAATAAAAAACACTAAATGATATGTGAAAGGATGAAATTAAATAAATGAAATATGAAGGATTCCATTCAGACACCTGTTGCATTCCTAATGTAAACACAACTAAAAGTGAGCCTTTCCGATCTGATTCATTCTGTTCAAAATAATAGCAGTACAATGTGACTAACCAGAATAATTCAGGTTTTTAGTATATTTTTATTGCTAAGTGGCAAACAAGTTACCAGTAGGTGCAGTAGATTGTCAGAAAACACTACAGGACACAGCATTCAGGATATGCACGCTCTTAAGGCTGTGCAATTGGGCAATTTTTATACAAACGTTTTTGTTTTTAAGATTTAGCAATCCTGTGAATCACTAAACTAATATTTAGTTGTATGACCACAGTTTTTTAAAACTGCTTCACATCTGTGTGGCACAAACCTGTGGCACCTCTCAGCTGTTATTCCACTCCATGATACTTTAACAGCATTCCACAATTCATTTACATTTCTTGGTTTTGCTTTGCAAAAACAAACACACAGAATGCACTAACAAAACAGACTATATAAACAGACATGAATCTTGACAGCATGTCCTCTTCAGCATAAGGCAACATGACCTCTTCAAGTATTTTGATAAATGCAAACTGATCCGTGATCCCTGTTATGCAATAAATAGGCCCAACACCATAGTAGGAGAAACATGCCCATATCATGATGCATGCGTCACTGTCTTCACTGTGTATTGTGGCTTGAATTCAGCGTTTGGGGGTTGTCTCACAAACTGTCTGTGGCCCTTGGACCAAAAAAGAACAATTTTACTTTCATCAGTCTACAAAATTGTTCTGTCTTTGTATTAATCTTAAGGTTAGTGTTGCCCCTTGTGGTCATGAGAATAATTTGTTCTGTAAGAAGTGTTGCCTCTAGTGGTCACTTCAGTTACTTTGTTAGTTCAAGCAGTGAGAGAGCACATGGCAGCAACATGAGGCTCAACAATCTAACTCCATCCGTGGTAATCCTTTAAAATGTGGCATCGGCTGTAAGTTTATTTCATTTCTCTTTATGTGAATCATCAGTTTACAGCTGTATTGTTTAATATTTGTTGCTTTGTTGATGTCTGTGTTTATTCTATTTGTATTCGTTTTATGTTATGTTAGCTTACACAAATGCTTGCTAGTAGACAGTGACACTGATACTGTTGTATTATCTGTTTTACTTGTAGTTTCACAAAAAAAGGAAAGACACAATAAACCAAAGAAAAGAAGATTTATTCTACAAATCCAAATACTAGTTTTCTGCGTCTTAATTGGAATTTTGTTGACACTAGCTAGAATTTACTCTTTACACAAGAGAGAAGGACAGCATAAAAATGTTCCTCCATTTCTCTTTAGTCCAGTTGATGTGTTCTTTGGCAAATTGTAACCTCTTCTGCACATGCCTTTTTTTTTAACAGAGGGACATTGCGGGGGATTCTTGAAAATAGATTAGCTTCACACAGACGTCTTCTAACTGTCACAGTACTTACAGGTAACTCCAGACTGTCTTTGATCATCCTGGAGCTGATCATTGGCTGAGCCTTTGCCATTCTGGTTATTCTTCAATCTATTTTGATGGTTTTCTTCCGTTTTCTTTCATGTCTCTCTGGATTTTCTCTTCATTTTAAGACATTGGAGATCGATCTATCATTTTTTGCACCTCTTTATAGGTTATCCCCTACGCCAATCAACTTTTTAATCAAAGTACGCTGTTCTTCTGAACAATGTCTTAAACAACCCATTTTACTCAAGCTTTCAACAAGTGCTGGTGCCTTCATCCTTAAATAGGGGCCACCTGATTCACACCTGTTTTTTCACAAAATTGATGACCTCAGTGATTGAATGCCACGCTGCTATTTTTTTGAACACACTTATTTCAACTGCCCAATTGCGCAGCCTTAAGAGAGTGCATATCACGAATGCTGGATCTTGTTTGTTTTCTGAGAATCTACTTTTATTGCCACTTAGCAATAAAAAAATAACTAAAAACCTGGATTATTCTGGTTAGTCATTTTGTACTGCTATTTTTTTGAACAATACAGTATATGTTATTTTTATTATTTATTACTTTATTTATACATATCACAATAATAAAATACCTTTTTTATTTTATAGAATGCTTGTTGTCCCGTGTTGTCACCTGTTCACACTAGCCTTAAAAGGAGCAAGAACAATCTGTTCTAATTTGCCACTGGTAAATTTTTTTGGATATGTGTTTCATTTCTGTGTTCTCATTTAGCTATTCATTTATGCATTTGTTCGCATTATGTGCCTTATGGTTTGTTACGGAGTTCTTTAAATATACAGGCGTAGTCAGAAATTGTGTGTCCAGGGTGTTTATTGTGCCAGTTCCAAAGTGCAACAAAAAGTCCAAAAATCCAAAAATGTGACAATATTTACAGTGAGTTGTCCAATACCTCCAAAGATATACACAATAAGCAAGAATAGCTAAAAATTCCAAACTCAGAAATATAACTTAAGGTACCTTTAAATGGTCTCAGCAGGACCCACATCAGCCATGTTACCTTCTGTGTAACTGGCTGTGAACACCAGGTGACTTCCCTGTATAGAGCAGCTAGTGTGGACGCCAACTTGTCAGGGGAATTTACAACAGCTGAACTCCAGACTGCCTTGAGTAAGACCAAACAAGGCAAAGCACCAGGCCATGATTACATCCACCCTGAGTTTGTGACTCACCAGAGTGTAAGAACATCTGTATGGCTCTGCTCATTCTACTCGACATGCCTTCGGAGGTCCAAGCTCCCGAAGATATGGCGCCGCGCTGCTGTTATAGCCCTTCCAAAACCAAACAAGCCTGCGGAAGACCCCAAATCCTACCGACCCATCTCACTGCTCTGTGTTCCATTCAAAACCCTGGAGAGGCTGATCTATAATCGTATCGAGCCAATAGTGGACCCTCAACTCCCACGGGAAGAAGCTGGCTTCCGGCGCGGTCGGTCAACGGTTGACCAGGTGACACTGCTCACCCAAGACATTGAGGACAGCTTTCAGGAAAAACAGAAGGCTGGAGTAGTGCTGCTTGATCTTACAGCCGCTTACGATACCGTTTGGCACCGCGGACTCCACCTAAAGCTACTAAAGATCATTCCCGACCGGCACATGGTGAAGTTCATCATTGAGATGGTGACGAACCGTAGCTTCATCTTAAAGACAAGTGACGGTCAATGCAGCAGACTTAGAAGGCTGAGGAATGGTGTTCCGCAGGGATCTGTCCTTGCACCGATATTATTCAATATCTACATCCATGACTTACCGGAAACAACATCCCGTAAATACGGTTACGCTGACGACCTGGCCATTATGATGAGACAACAAACATGGGAGCAGATACAGGCCAGCCTAAACCAGGACATGGACACCTTGGCAGCCTACCTGCGTGAGTGGCGTTTACAGCTCAGCATCGGCAAGACAGTTGTAGCAGCTTACCACCTGAACAACAGTGAGGCCAGACGGGAACTGGACATATTCGTTAATAACAAGCGTCTTGAGTTCCAGCAAGCCCCACGGTACCTTGGCGTACGCCTGGATAGATCTCTAACATTCAAACAACACCTTGAAGAAGTGACGGCCAAAGTGTCATCAAGGGTGGCAATAATTCGACACCTCGCTGGTACTAGCTGGGGTGCAACTGCCAAGGTGCTTCGAATATCAACAGTAGCTCTCGTCTTCTCCACAGCTGAATACTGTGCCCCAGCCTGGTGCAGAAGCCCACACGCCAGGAAAATCGACACTGCCATAAACACCGCCCTTCGGACTATAACTGGCTGCCTGAATTCTACCCTGTCTACCATCTGCCAACACTAGCAGGAATTGCCCCAGCCGGCCTCCGACGAGGCTGCTACCTCGCTCTTGCAAGGAAAGCTCAAAGATGCAACTGGCATATCCTGCACAATACCACCACAACAGCACTGCCTCCTCATAGACTGAAGTCCCGCCACCCGTACAACAAGGCGGCACAAGACCTGCTCAGGTCCATCCCTGAGGACCTGTCTACAGAGGCATGGCTCGCGGCAGCTTGGAAGCAGGAGTGGGAGTCAGCAGGACCCTCACGAATCCACCGTTACATCTTTGACCCTGGAGGCGGTCTTGAAGGAGAGGATCTGCCACGTCGGCAATGGACTCTGCTAAACCGCCTGCGAACTGGGGTGGGACGTTACAAAGCATCGATGAGGAAGTGGGGCCTGGAGGACAGAGCAGTGTGTGAGTGTGGGGAGCCAGAGCAGACCGCTGAGCACATAATCACCACCTGTCCACTGTATAAACCACCTTCGGAGGCCGGCCTCTTCGACGTGGGACCTGAGATGAGAACGTGGCTGAGTTCTACTGAGCTGGACATTTGATGACGACACACGAAAGAAGAAGAACTCTCCCAAGGTCTGAACTTGTCCCTCTTTTATCCCCCATTGCCCCTCCCACTGGGCTTTATTCATTTGTATATACAAAATTAAGAAAGAAGACACTGATTGCCCTCTGACATCAACCTATCCACAGTGTATCCACTCTATACACATAATAAATACCACAAACACAATAAGACACAAGGGAAATGTACATAGAAAGGTCATTAATCTCTCTAGTCATGTGATGAGCGCAACCGCGCGAACACAATACATTTAACGCACCAGGAAGTTATGGCCCGGTTTGACCACACTGCCCCCACACGGGAAGAGAAGAAGAGAAAAAAAAAAGGTAAGCGAGTCTCTGTGTGTTTTGTATGTTTGCGTGTATGGTTGGAGTGATGAACAAACACTTGGTCCAAATCTTGGTCGCATTACAACGGCAGGGAGGAGGAAAAAGAAAAGGCGTTAATTTCAACGTTACTTAATACATAAATGAACTGGGGTTAACGAGCGAATGAGTGAAAGCATGTGTATGTGTAAGCTGTCGCACTGCCCGCGATCCTAGACGGACGTGCTCCGTCACATGGTTTATGCTTTAGTATGGTTTATAATCAAGTATGGGATGTTATATTAACACATCTAGAAACATATTAACAGAAAAGAGAAAACTTAATGTCAGAGCGTATGGTTTTGAACATGATTAGTTTAATGCACACACACATACAGGGAAGATCTGGTCAAAAATAAGAACAGAGGTGCCTGGCAGTAGAAGACACTGGGAGATTAGGGCAAAGGTCAAAGTGATGGTCCGGTCTCCAGGTCTTCTGCTCCCGTGAGGAGCAATTGTAAATCTGTGACATGTCATCTAAGAAATGTAAAAAAAAAAAACGTGTTCTGTGGTGTAATATTTTATATGTTATGTGTTTTAAACTATGTAGACCCAGTTAGTTATTCATTTAAACATATTAATATAAAAGACAAAACCTAATGTCAGACACACACACACAGGAAGGACCAGATAAAGACGCAGGTGTCTGTTATCAGAGGATACGGAGCCTGAGGAGGATTCCCCCCCAAGGCCGTACAGAATGACATCAGGGAGTTAATGAGGTGATCTACCTGGCCTTGCACAATGATATCAGAAAGAGTTATTACTGTACTGTCATATCAAAACTGTATAAAAACTTATGTCTACTGTTCAAACATCAGGAGTTGCTGGGGAGACTACTCGGGTCGTTTCTTGTGTTGGTTGTGAACAATAAAGACTCTAATGGCATTGGATCTGGTGTTGCGTTCATAACTTATTCCATGCAATAGTGCCAAAGACTGAGAGGTCAGTTTTGACACTACAATTGACAAGCCAGTAGCCAAGAGAGGACCTGTGGAAGAGTGACTCTCTTTCTGCCTGACCAACCGGAGAAAGCATCCCAGGCGCTGAGACCATCGAGGGTGAGACTTTTTTACTTTTTGAACGGTTAGGTGTCTGTGGTGCGGCTTGGGGGGGTAACAGGTAGAAAGAGACCACTCTAAAAACCTCACCTCAAAAGAACCTAGAGTAGGGGCATAGAGGACTTTATTAGGGATTATTTATAAATCATTTCTGTCCATTGAATGCAGGCTAAGAACAACACTGGTTGTGTCTTCGGGAATAATTCAGATATTTTATCCAGGAAGCATAATCTAAAGATGGTGTAGTCTGTACGTCAGGAAAGAAATCGATATTAGGGATTATTTATAAATCATTTCTGTCCATTGAATGCAGGCTAAAAACAACACCGTTTGTGCCTTCAGGAAGAATTTAGAGATTTTATCCATGAAGCACATTCTAAATAGGGTGTAGTCTGTACGTCAGTGAAGAAATCGATTAAAGGGAGTATTTCTAACTTTGGGTATAATCTAAATAAGGTGTACGTATAGATAACTCTGAGGAGGAAGTTGGCATGCAAGCGGAAAAATTGTGAGGCTAATTCTATCCACAGATTATACGCGTTAAAATGCCGTTTATATCCCGGAGAATAAATTTTTAAGAGACGATCTAAATTCTTCGCGCAAAAGAATACAGAGACGTCTAAAGTAAGAAGAACCTGGCAAAGCGCACAGGGGTCTGAAGAGAACGAGGCCTGAGAGGAGACAGAGGTCTCCATAAGAGTAAGCACCTTTTCCAGCTGAGTTTAAGCGTATAGTTTAAGTATAGTTGAAGAAAACTAAAAAAAAAAAAAAAAGGAGTAACAGACGAAACACCCAATATAAAAAGGAGAAAAAATTAGTTTAAAGGCCTGCTTTAATAAGGGGTAACACGCTGTCCAAGTCGACTGGATTAAATATAGCGCTGTTGACCGCCAGAAACGTAAGTTTAAAGGACCTTAGTGGGAAGGAAAAATAGTTAGCGTCCCTTTTCTATCTTAAAAGTTCAGCTTGGGGCTGGAATTGAGATATAAGACGTACGACTGAGCGACACAAACCCGCTAATGAGTTCAGACCAAGACTCTGGAAAGAGAGTGTAATTCCCCCAAGTACTTTAGACACAAGTGGTTTCCTCTACTGATGAATTTATTAGCATCCGTCTTTCAATAGAGCCATAAAAACACCATGAAAACTGATGAAACACACAGATAAACACACGTTGGCATCTGCAAAGTGATGTAGTTCGTAATTCTTGACTTGACCAAAATCTGAAGGAACAAAACATCTTTGAATTTGTACATCGGCTAAAACGGAAAGATCTTTGATCCAGGACACCCACTGGGGTTTTAAGTGTTCTGGAAGTTCTTGATCCCATTCAACCTTTTCTTTGCACATTTGCTGGAGAATCTGTTTGCCTAACAAGACAAACGGTGCGATGAAACCTAAAGGATCATACACAGAGGCTACAGTGGAAAGTACACCTCTTCTTGTGAGTAAGTTAGACTTGACTTGAACTCTGAACTTGAAAGAATGGACATAAGGACATATCAAGGTCCTTAACTGCAGCACGCTCTTCTTCTGGAATGGTTGTCATTACACCTTCTTTATTACACACAAACTT
Source organism: Perccottus glenii (assembly GCA_024416835.2). Taxonomy (NCBI): domain Eukaryota; kingdom Metazoa; phylum Chordata; class Actinopteri; order Gobiiformes; family Odontobutidae; genus Perccottus; species Perccottus glenii. Next base: position 62,457,896 of record CM044546.2, read on the forward strand.
GTGGAGTCTTAACTTTCCTGTAGAGCACAGCTCTCCTGAGTCCTTGATGAGTTGAATGGCTTCACTTTCAGTTGAAACACTTACCAAGCCGTCATCAACATAAAAGTTTCTTTGTATGAAACGAATAACATTGTCTTTGAACTGACCTTGTCCTTGAGCTGCAAGATGTTTCAAGCCGAAGTTGGCGCAGCCTGGTGAAGACGCTGCTCCCAAAAGATGCACTTTCATTCGGTAGACTGTTGGTGTAGCTTCCAAGTCTCCCCTTTCCCACCAAAGAAACCTCAAGTAATTCTGATCTTCCCTTGTTACATGGAATTGGTGAAACATTCGCTCTATATCGCAGGTGAATGCGACAGAACCTTTGCGAAAACGACAAAGAACACCCATTAACATGTTGGTCAGGTCAGGACCAGTTAACAGATGGTCATTGAGGGAGGTATCTTGGTACTTGGCAGAGGCATCAAACACTACTCTTATTTTTCCTGGTTTGTGTGGATGATAGACCCCATGGTGTGGGATATACCACACAGGCGTGTTGTCCAACTCTTCGTCAGGGACCCTTTCTGCGTCACCTTTGGAGATTATATCATCCATGAAGCTTGTGTAGTCATTGTAGTAGATTTTGTCTTTTCTTAGTCTTTTCTCCAAACATTTCAGACGATGCATTGCACACACTTTGTTGTCTGGTAGCTTGGGTCTTTCGGAACAAAATGGTAAAGGCATTTCAAAGTGACCACTTTCATTTTGTGTGATGTTATCTCTGAGCTTAGAAAGGAACTTGAAGTCGTCAAGAGTCTTTTCACAGAAATCAGACTCTAGCGCTCTGACAATGTCTGAAGGGGTGACATCTCTTACTTTTGTCCTATTCACATAGTAGACTTTGTTTTGAAGGTTTATGGTGGGCTTCAACTCAGGAATGACTTTCTTTACTATGATGCGATGACTTATTCCGATTGCATCTTCATAGTTCTGACTGGGGTTACTTTGTCCAACGATGCTCCATCCCAAGTCAGTGCGCTGAGCATACGGCTCATCTTCTTTGCCTGCCACTATTTCCCGAGGGAGGAGAGCTTGTGAGCAGTTGTATCCAACCAACATTCCTACTTCACAGTCTTGTAAAGGAGTCATTTCTGCTTGTATGTGCTCCAAATGTGGCCAAGCCTGGGCTGTCTCATTAGTTGGAATATGAGCTTTGTTGGCAGGAATAAACTCTCGTGTATATGTTGGAGGTAAAGGTATTCTTTTGCTTGAGTTATAGCCACGAACTTGAAGATCCTGTAGTCTGTGTGACTGAACAACTGTGGTCTTGGAAGACATAGTAGACAGTTCAAGTTTAACTGGTTCTTTGTTGGTGTCTAGCGAATCTGCAACTTCACTGAGAACAAAAGTTGTGTCACTTTGCGAGTCCAGTAAAGCAAGGACTTCCTTTGTAGGTTGTGTAGCAGATGAAAGCCAAACAGGAACGATAGCAGCCGTTTGTGTGTTATCTTCTTGACGTACAACTCTGTTTGTCGTGGCTGTGGCGGTTACTTGTGGTTCTTGAACTTGAATATTTGGACTTTGACTATCGCTGCTTGTGTTGGGTTTATCCTGTGGTTGTCTTTGTTCTTCTCTGACTCTATCTTCGTGCAGACAGGTAGGATGCCTTTTACTGCACCTTTCACAAATGCTGCGGTTTGTACACTTTTTTGAGAGATGGCCTGGTTTGAGACAACCGAAACATAAATTTTCTGACTGAATAAACTTAACTCGGTCTGGCACAGCTTTATCCAGAAAACTTCTGCATTTGTGTAGATTGTGCTTGGGCTTTTGGCAGAAGGCACATGTCAGTTGTGGATTTTCTTGTGTACTAGTGGCCAGTGTTTTAACACCAACTTGTCTCTGTCTTGAAAGTTTCAGCTTGTCAGTTTTGTCTGGTTCACTTTGCCTTAGTGACTGTAGCGACGTAACAGGATTACAGGCAATCTTGGCTTCTCTTGTTAGAAATGCAACAAACTGGCTGAAGGTTGGAAACTCATTAGTTTGTTCTTCAATTTCAATAACCTTGCAATTCCAGCTAGCAGCGAGCCAATCTGGTAGCTTGGAAAGGATCTTTCTGTTCTCATTGCAGTCGTTTAAGATTTCTAATTGTAGCAGGACGATTAATAGTGGGTGTTTTTAACTCTCAGTCTATTTTATTGGCGGACAATATTCTTACCTGCCGCTCCGCGGCGCTGGTTGGCAGACTATAAAGGCGCTCGTCTCCCCTTGCGCTCCCGTTGACCTCACGCATTTCCGGGTCACCTGGGTTATGGTCTCATCCGTTATCACAGGTAGGAATAACAAATCTGAAGTTTTAAAGTGCAAGCCTCGGTTACTAATTCGCAACATTCTGTAGTGCCGCTGTACCTGGAGGTTTTGCGCTGTACCTTTTCATCGCTGTGGGTTGATTGTTGGCCTTCCTGAACACGAACACGATGGCGGCCCGTTGTTGCCGGTTTGTTACGAGGGTTAAAACATTAACGGGATTATTTTTTTAGTTTCGCTGTGTGGCTGTGCTCGCCCCCTCTCATCGTCAAGTTTGACGGGCTCCCCTCCGCGGTCCCGAAGTGGACCGCTTTCTTACTACAATCGCCGGTACCGTGAGTTGGACAAAAGCCTACGCAATTGTGCACGTCAAAGCGGTAGGTCTTACGCAGCGGATAGATTTAGATGATTTGTATGGGTTTTGGGGCCCAACCATAACTCAGTGATATTTTATATAGGCCTAGGTTTTGAAGCGGGTCGGCCTGGTACACTTAATTGCCCAGCTGGAACAGCGGCACTGTGACGTCGACTCTGCTGCCCTAATCTGCTGCTCTGCTCTGCCCTGCTCTGCCCTGCTCTGCTCTGCTCTGCTCTGCTCTGCTGAGTTAATCTCTGCTCTGCTCTGCTTTGCTGCTTTGAACTTTTTCTTTTATTTCTATTGTGTATGGTCGTGGTCAGCCTGCATCTTTCGTTTGTGTTTTTGTATTGAAACAACCGCTGCTATTGGACTATAATGTATTGGCAACGGGTTGTGAGGTACTTTTAATGATCGATGGTTGCTATTGGTGTGTGTGTGTGTGTGTGTGTGTGTGTGTGTGTGCGCGTGTGTGTGGTTGTGGTAAATGTTTTATTGGTGTAGAGCTAACAATTTAATTAATGTTATTGTAAAATAAAGGTTGACTCAATGCAACGTGGCTGTCGCATGTTCAGTGGTGAACCTATGCGTGCCTTAAAGGGGGGGATAAGCAATCTGATTCTTCAGGTGAAATTCCTGAGGTGGCGTAGTT
>CM044546.2:62466188-62494670 GCA_024416835.2 Perccottus glenii
GGAGCTCTCCAGGACCAGGGCCACTGCACAAGACACTGAACCCGCTCAGGAGCACTCCTCCTGGGCCACAGCTCCTCCACAAGCACCCCCCAGGCCCCTGGAGCTCTCCAGGACCAGGGCCACTGCACATGACACTGAACCCGCTCAGGAGCACTCAGCCTGGGCCACAGCTCCTCCACAAGCACCCCCCAAGGCCCCTGGAGCTCTCCAGGACCAGGGCCACTGCACAAGACACTGAACCCGCTCAGGAGCACTCAGCCTGGGCCACAGCTCCTCCACAAGCACCCCCCAGGCCCCTGGAGCTCTCCAGGACCAGGGCCACTGCACATGAGACTGAACCCGCTCAGGAGCACTCCAGCCTGGGCCACAGCTCCTCCACAAGCACCCCCCAGGCCCCTGGAGCTCTCCAGGACCAGGGCCACTGCACATGAGACTGAACCCGCTCAGGAGCACTCCTCCTGGGCCACAGCTCCTCCACAAGCACCCCCCAGGCCCCTGGAGCTCTCCAGGACCAGGGCCACTGCACATGAGACTGAACCCGCTCAGGAGCACTCCTCCTGGGCCACAGCTCCTCCACAAGCACCCCCCAGGCCCCTGGAGCTCTCCAGGACCAGGGCCACTGCACATGAGACTGAACCCGCTCAGGAGCACTCCTCCTGGGCCACAGCTCCTCCACAAGCACCCCCCAGGCTCCTGGAGCTCTCCAGGACCAGGGCCACTGCACAAGACACTGAACCCGCTCAGGAGCACTCCTCCTGGGCCACAGCTCCTCCACAAGCACCCCCCAGGCCCCTGGAGCTCTCCAGGACCAGGGCCACTGCACATGACACTGAACCCGCTCAGGAGCACTCAGCCTGGGCCACAGCTCCTCCACAAGCACCCCCAGGCCCCTGGAGCTCTCCAGGACCAGGGCCACTGCACATGAGACTGAACCCGCTCAGGAGCACTCAGCCTGGGCCACAGCTCCTCCACAAGCACCCCCCAGGCCCCTGGAGCTCTCCAGGACCAGGGCCACTGCACATGAGACTGATCCGCTCAGGACTACTCTTTCTGGGCTGTATTCTCCACCAGCACTCCCTGGTTCATGGCTCAGGCTTTTAGAAATATCACCAGAGTGTGCAGCACATTATCCAGGCCCAGGCCCACTGCTCTTCCAGGACCAGGGCCACTGCACAAGACACTGAACCCCAGGAGCACTCCTCCTGGGCCACAGCATCTTCCATCATCCAGGCCCACTGCTCTTCACTCCCACCCGCCCAGGAGCACTCTGTCTGGGTTAAGGTTAGGCTATAGACATCCTCCATCATCCAGGCCCACTGCTCTTCACTCCCACCCGCCTAGGAGCACTCTGCCTGGGTTAAGGTTAGGGTTAGGGTTAGGGTTAGGCTAAGGACATCCTCCATCATCCAGGCCCACTGCTCTTCACTCCCACCCGCCTAGGAGCACTCTGCCTGGGTTAAGGTTAGGGTTAGGGTTAGGCTATAGACATCCTCCATCATCCAGGCCCACTGCTCTTCACTCCCACCCGCCTAGGAGCACTCTGCCTGGGTTAAGGTTAGGGTTAGGGTTAGGCTAAGGACATCCTCCATCATCCAGGCCCACTGCTCTTCACTCCCACCCGCCCAGGAGCACTCTGCCTGGGTTAAGGTTAGGGTTAGGCTATAGACATCTTCCATCATCCAGGCCCACTGCTCTTCACTCCCACCCGCCCAGGAGCACTCTGTCTGGGTTAGGGTTAGGGTTAGGCTATAGACATCCTCCATCATCCAGGCCCACTGCTCTTCACTCCCATCCGCTCATGAGCACTCAGCCTGGGCCAAGCTTAGGCTATAGTCAATCTCCATCATCCAGGCCCACTGCCACCCACCCACTCATGAGCACTCAGTCTGGGCCAAGCTTAGGCCGAGTCAACCCTCCATCATCCAGGCCCACTGCCTGCCACCCACCCACTCAGGAGCACTCAGCCTGGGCCAAGCTTAGGCCGAGTCAACCCTCCATCATCCAGGCCCACTGCTCTTCACTCCCACCCGCCTAGGAGCACTCAGCCTGGGTTAATGTTAGGCTGAGTGAACCCTCCATCATCCAGGCCCACTGCCACTCACTCACACCCACTCAGGAGCACTCAGCCTGGGCCAAGCTTAGGCCGAGTCAACCCTCCATCATCCAGGCCCACTGCCACCCACCCACCCACCCACTCACTCACTCACTCACACCCACTCAGGAGCACTCAGCCTGGGCCAAGCTTAGGCCGAGTCAACCCTCCACCATCCAGGCCCACTGCCTCTCACTCACACCCCGCTCAGGGGCACTCATTCCGGGCTAAAACCCACTCCGGGACACCCTGGTCCTCCCCACACCACCCGGCGCTCCACTCGAACCCTGGAACCCACCTTTAGCACCCCTCTGGGTTATCTGCCAAGCTACGCGCCGGAGGAGTTTTGTGCCCCTGGTACTCCGACCAACAGTTCGTGCCCCTGGTACTCCACTCAACACTTAGGTTTTTTTTCTAAGTTTTTTCGTGCCCCTGGTACTCCACTCAACACTTAGGTTTTTTTTCTAAGTTTTTTCGTGCCCCTGGTACTCCACTCTACACTTAGTTTTTTTTCTAAGTTTTTTTTCGTGCCCCTGGTACTCCACTCTACACTTAGTTTTTTTTTGTGCTCCACCCAGCACTCTGCTCTGGAGTGCCCCAGCTCCAGGCTCACAGCCTCTGCTCTTGTCCCCAGCCTCAGGCCTACCCTGGCCGTGCTGCACACTGACTTGAGAGCTCCAGCTCCATCTCCAGGCTCCCAGCCTGTGCTACTCTGCCACCGGGCCGCCCCGGTGTGGTCACCACTGTCCCCGCCGCTGAGGCGCTAAGCTCGGCTGTCTGCCCAGACTGGGGCCTTTGGGGCCGCAGGGTGGGCTTCAGCTTCGTTCGATGCATCGAGCATGACCCCGGGCGGTCGGGTCGGCTCTTAGTCAGGTTTCGAGAAAATCGTGTCAACCGGAGGCCCCCACCGCACGCTCAAGGCCGGGACACCGGAGGCAGGGCCGGGCGGCGAGGGCTCCGTCGTAGGGCACCTGGGTCAGACGGGGCTGCTCGGTCTCGCTCCCAAACGGTCGAGCCCGCAAGAGTCCGCACTCTCGGGGGCACTGTAGGCGAACTCGCAGTGTGCAGGAACCGACCACCGTAGTTCCACGGGGGAACCAGGCAGAGGCCCTGCAATGGCGAGTCTCGTGATCCCATCCACCAATAGACGCGTTCAGACTGAAAAGAACCGCAATTTGAGCCAACTTGAGTTTCGAAAAACTGCGTTCCTATAATTCTGCTGGTACGCCTTTGGGTCGGGCGGGGGAAAGTGACGCCGCCCGACCCAAAAGTTTTTTTCCCGGGCCCTCCCCGGGCCTAAATGTACATCCAGGGAATTTTTCGAAATAGCCAAAATGATCCCCAGGAGCCATGGAACGGGGCTGCGTTGAAATTTTTCCGAAAAATTATTTCTAAAGCCCTTAAAATTCGACTTTAGTCCCGCTGACTGCGCCGCTTCAGCCCCGGCGCTGCCCGGTCTGAAGCGGCACAAATTCGACATTTGGATTTAATTTTACAGGGTTTTCGAAATAGCCAGATTATTCTACGCAAAATTACAAGACTTTCTGCTAAAAGAATTTTTGAATTCGGACCATTTTTGACCCACTTAGGTCCGGCGCAAGGTCGGAAACTCATGCCCAAAACAGGCCACCTTCCTCGGACTCGTCCGCCGGAGAGTCGGCCTCTATCCCTGGTTCTCCTGAAAAAAATTTTTTCAAGCTAGAAAGATTTGGAAATAGCCATTTTGAAGCTCTTGGTGTATAGAATTGAACTGCTATCTCCGTTTTTTGATATTTGTCCGTTTTGACCGTTTTTGAGGCCTGGAAGTGTTCAGGGGCTCTTCACTCTGCCCAGTCCGAGATGGGTGCCTGTCCTCGGACTACACATGAGCCAGTGACACCCTTTCTCTAGAAAGATTTGGAAATAGCCATTTTGAAGCTCTTTGTGTATAGAATTGAACTGCTATTAGCGTTTTTTGATTTTATTCATTTTTGACCGTTTTTGAGGCCTGGAAGTGTTCAGGGGCTCTGCACACTACCCAGTCCGAGACGGGTGCCTGTCCTGGGATACAGATGATCCAGAGTGGGCCCCTGGTCCTGGTTCTCAGTATCTTTCTCATTTTTCGAGCTAGGAAGATTTGGAAATAGCCATTTTGTAGCTTTTGGGGCATAGAATTGAACTGCTATTGGCGTTTTTTGATTTTATTGATTTTTGACCGTTTTTGAGGCCTGGAAGTGTTCAGGGGCTCTTCACTCGAACCAGTCCGAGATGGGTGCTTGTCCTCGGACTACACATGAGCCAGTGACACCCTGGTTCTCATAAAAACTTTTTTCAAGCTAGAAAGATTTGGAAATAGCCATTTTGAAGCTCTTTGTGTATAGAATTGAACTGCTATTAGCGTTTTTTGATTTTATTCATTTTTGACCGTTTTTGAGGCCTAGAAGTGTTCAGGGGCTCTGCACACTACCCAGTCCGAGACGGGTGCCTGTCCTGGGATACAGATGATCCAGAGTGGGCCCCTGGTCCTGGTTCTCAGTATCTTTCTCATTTTTCGAGCTAGGAAGATTTGGAAATAGCCATTCTGTAGCTTTTGGGGCATAGAATTGAACTGCTATTAGCGTTTTTTGATTTTTGTCCGTTTTGACCGTTTTTGAGGCCTGGAAGTGTTCAGGGGCTCTTCACTCTGCCCAGTCCGAGATGGGTGCCTGTCCTCGGACTACACATGAGCCAGTGACACCCTGGTTCTCCTGAAAAACTTTTTTCAAGCTAGAAAGATTTGGAAATAGCCATTTTGAAGCTCTTTGTGTATAGAATTGAACTGCTATTAGCGTTTTTTGATTTTATTCATTTTTGACCGTTTTTGAGGCCTGGAAGTGTTCAGGGGCTCTGCACACTACCCAGTCCGAGACGGGTGCCTGTCCTGGGATACAGATGATCCAGAGTGGGCCCCTGGTCCTGGTTCTCAGTATCTTTCTCATTTTTCGAGCTAGGAAGATTTGGAAATAGCCATTTTGAAGCTCTTGGTGTATAGAATTGAACTGCTATCTCCGTTTTTTGATTTTTGTCCGTTTTGACCGTTTTTGAGGCCTGGAAGTGTTCAGGGGCTCTTCACTCTGCCCAGTCCGAGATGGGTGCCTGTCCTCGGACTACACATGAGCCAGTGACACCCTGGTTCTCCTGAAAAACTTTTTTCAAGCTAGAAAGATTTGGAAATAGCCATTTTGAAGCTCTTTGTGTATAGAGTTGAACTGCTATTAGCGTTTTTGATTTTATTCATTTTGACCGTTTTTGAGGCCTGGAAGTGTTCAGGGGCTCTGCACACTACCCAGTCCGAGACGGGTGCCTGTCCTGGGATACAGATGATCCAGAGTGGGCCCCTGGTCCTGGTTCTCAGTATCTTTCTCATTTTTCGAGCTAGGAAGATTTGGAAATAGCCATTCTGTAGCTTTTGGGGCATAGAATTGAACTGCTATCTCCGTTTTTGATTTTTGTCCTGCTGACCGTTTTGAGGCCTACCCTGGTTCTCCTGACTTTTTCAAGCTAGAAAGATTTGGAAATAGCCATTTTGAAGCTCTTTGTGTATAGAATTGAACTGCTATTAGCGTTTTTTGATTTTATTCATTTTTGACCGTTTTGAGGCCTGGAAGTGTTCAGGGGTTTGCACACTACCCAGTCCGAGACGGGTGCCTGTCCTGGGATACAGATGATCCAGAGTGGGCCCCTGGTCCTGGTTCTCAGTATCTTTCTCATTTTTCGAGCTAGGAAGATTTGGAAATAGCCATTTTGTAGCTTTTGGGGCATAGAATTGAACTGCTATTGGCGTTTTTTGATTTTTGACCGTTTTTGAGTCCTGGAAGTGTTCAGGGGCTCTTCACTCGAACCAGTCCGAGATGGGTGCTTGTCCTCGGACTACACATGAGCCAGTGACAACCTGGTTCTCCTGAAAAACTTTTTTCAAGCTAGAAAGATTTGGAAATAGCCATTTTGAAGCTCTTTGTGTATAGAATTGAACTGCTATTAGCGTTTTTTGATTTTATTCATTTTTGACCGTTTTTGAGGCCTGGAAGTGTTCAGGGGCTCTGCACACTACCCAGTCCGAGACGGGTGCCTGTCCTGGGATACAGATGATCCAGAGTGGGCCCCTGGTCCTGGTTCTCAGTATCTTTCTCATTTTTCGAGCTAGGAAGATTTGGAAATAGCCATTTTGTAGCTTTTGGGGCATAGAATTGAACTGCTATCTCCGTTTTTTGATTTTTGTCCGTTTTGACCGTTTTTGAGGCCTGGAAGTGTTCAGGGGCTCTTCACTCTGCCCAGTCCGAGATGGGTGCCTGTCCTCGGACTACACATGAGCCAGTGACAACCTGGTTCTCCTGAAAAACTTTTTTCAAGCTAGAAAGATTTGGAAATAGCCATTTTGAAGCTCTTTGTGTATAGAATTGAACTGCTATTAGCGTTTTTTGATTTTATTCATTTTTGACCGTTTTTGAGGCCTGGAAGTGTTCAGGGGCTCTGCACACTACCCAGTCCGAGACGGGTGCCTGTCCTGGGATACAGATGATCCAGAGTGGGCCCCTGGTCCTGGTTCTCAGTATCTTTCTCATTTTTCGAGCTAGGAAGATTTGGAAATAGCCATTTTGTAGCTTTTGGGGCATAGAATTGAACTGCTATCTCCGTTTTTTGATTTTTGTCCGTTTTGACCGTTTTTGAGGCCTGGAAGTGTTCAGGGGCTCTTCACTCTGCCCAGTCCGAGATGGGTGCCTGTCCTCGGACTACACATGAGCCAGTGACACCCTGGTTCTCCTGAAAAACTTTTTTCAAGCTAGAAAGATTTGGAAATAGCCATTTTGAAGCTCTTTGTGTATAGAATTGAACTGCTATTGGCGTTTTTTGATTTTATTCACTTTTGACCGTTTTTGAGGCCTGGAAGTGTTCAGGGGCTCTTCACTCGAACCAGTCCGAGATGGGTGCTTGTCCTCGGACTACACATGAGCCAGTGACACCCTGGTTCTCATAAAAACTTTTTTCAAGCTAGAAAGATTTGGAAATAGCCATTTTGAAGCTCTTGGTGTATAGAATTGAACTGCTATCTCCGTTTTTTGATTTTTGTCCGTTTTGACCGTTTTTGAGGCCTGGAAGTGTTCAGGGGCTCTTCACTCTGCCCAGTCCGAGATGGGTGCCTGTCCTCGGACTACACATGAGCCAGTGACACCCTGGTTCTCCTGAAAAACTTTTTTTAAGCTAGAAAGATTTGGAAATAGCCATTTTGAAGCTCTTTGTGTATAGAATTGAACTGCTATTAGCGTTTTTTGATTGTATTCATTTTTGACCGTTTTTGAGGCCTGGAAGTGTTCAGGGGCTCTGCACACTACCCAGTCCGAGACGGGTGCCTGTCCTGGGATACAGATGATCCAGAGTGGGCCCCTGGTCCTGGTTCTCAGTATCTTTCTCATTTTTCGAGCTAGGAAGATTTGGAAATAGCCATTTTGTAGCTTTTGGGGCATAGAATTGAACTGCTATTGGCGTTTTTTGATTTTATTCATTTTTGACCGTTTTTGAGGCCTGGAGGTGGTCAGGGGCTCTGCACACTACCCAGTCCGAGACGGTTGCCTGTCCTGGGATACAGATGATCCAGAGTGGGCCCCTGGTCCTGGTTCTCAGTATCTTTCTCGTTTTTCGAGCTAGGAAGATTTGGAAATAGCCATTTTGTAGCTTTTGGGGCATAGAATTGAACTGCTATTGGCGTTTTTTGATTTTTGACCGTTTTGACCGTTTTTGAGGCCTGGAGGTGGCCAGAACCCGTTATAGGCTGTGTATTTTGGAGGCTGACATTTTTTCCTTTTGCTCTAGAGCCAGCCGCCTTTGATATGTTGTTCTGGGGGGCCACTGGAACCAGCGTGCAAAATTTGGGGCCCCTGGGACCTTTCTGAACAAATCCCACTTGCCCATTATTTCAATGTGTTTGTGTAGTGCGTTCACGGACGGCGCTTAGGAAGGTCCAATCGACTCGGGAGTGGACTCCTTTTTCGCCACAGTGCGTGGAAGCGGTCGGTAAAGTTTGGAGAGGCTACGACATTGTTAAGGGGTCAAATAATGTGTAGGGTCAATGGGTCAGAACCCGTTATAGGCTGTGTATTTTGGAGGCTGACATTTTTTCCCTTTGCTCTAGAGCCAGCCGCCTTTGATATGTTGTTCTGGGGGGCCACTGGAGCCAGCGTGCAAAATTTGGGGCCCCTGGGACCTTTCTGAACAAATCCCAGTTGCCCATTATTTCAATGTATTTGTGTAGTGCGTTCACGGACGGGCGCTAGGAAGGTCCAATCGACTCGGAGTGGACTCATTTTCTCGCCACAGTGCATGGAAGCGGGTGGTAAAGTTTGGAGAGGCTACGACATTGTTAAGGGGTCAAATAATGTGTAGGGTCAATGGGTCAGAACCCGTTATAGGCTGAGTATTTTGGAGGCTGACATTTTTTCCTTTTGCTCTAGAGCCAGCCGCCTTTGATATGTTGTTCTGGGGGGCCACTGGAACCAGCGTGCAAAATTTGGGGCCCTGGGACCTTTCTGAACAAATCCCAGTTGCCCATTATTTCAATGTATTTGTGTAGTGCGTTCACGGACGGCGCTTAGGAAGGTCCAATCGACTCGGGAGTGGACTCCTTTTTCTCGCCACAGTGCGTGGAAGCGGGTGGTAAAGTTTGGAAAGGCTACAACATTGTTAAGGGGTCAAAAGGTCAACTAAGGGTACTAACTTTAGGCCGTGAAAAGAAAAGTGTCTTTTTGATCATATTTTTTTTCCCCTTTGCTCTAGAGCTGTGCGCTCGGATATGTTATTCAGGGTACTCCAGGAGCCAGGTGAAAATTTGGGATTCCCACGTGCCCGTTTTCTCAATTTTTTCGCCATTCGTTTTCCATGATCCCACTTCAGGCTTATTCAATGATCTAGATAGTGGGTTCGTGGACAGGGTGTTTTGTACATTTATGTTTAAATTATTGTGATAAAAACTATTTATCTGGTGTCAGCAAGCCCCCCTGAGTACAGCAATTCAAGTCCTGACTCAAAATTCCACTGTCCACGAACACACTATTTTTATACATTGAATAAATCTAAAGTGGGATCGCTGGATCTATCTTAAGGGTTAGGGCCTTCAAACTTGGGCTCTGTATTCACCCTTGGGCCTCTAACAGGGTGCCAAGTTTCAAAAAGATTAAAGAAAGTTTTTTGAGAACCAGGACCGAGGCCCACTGTGGTCCCTCAGTTACCCGAGGACAGGCACCCTTTCTCGGGTACACAATGGACCAGAGTGGGCCTCCGGTCCTGGTTCTCCAAAAAATTCTTTAATCTTTTTGAAACTCTGCATCCTGTTAGAGGGCTCTGAGGTGAGTACAGGAACCCAGGTTTGGTGGCCCTAACCCTTAAGATGGCGAGATCCAGCGAACACATTAGATTTATTCAATGTAATGAAATAGTGAGTTCATGGACGGCGCTTAGGAAGGTCCGATCGACTCGGGAGTGGACTACTTTTTCTTGCCACAGGGGCGTGGAAGCGGGTGGTAAAGTTTGGAGAGGCTACAACATTGTTAAGGGGTCAAATAATGTGTAGGGTCAATGGGTCAGAACCCGTTATAGGCTGTGTATTTTGGAGGCTGACATTTTTTCCTTTTGCTCTAGAGCCAGCCGCCTTTGATATGTTGTTCTGGGGGGCCACTGGAACCAGCGTGCAAAATTTGGGGCCCCTGGGACCTTTCTGAACAAATCCCACTTGCCCATTATTTCAATGTGTTTGTGTAGTGCGTTCACGGACGGCGCTTAGGAAGGTCCAATCGACTCGGAGTGGACTCCTTTTTTTCGCCACAGTGCGTGGAAGCGGGTGGTAAAGTTTGGAGAGGCTACGACATTGTTAAGGGTCAAATAATGTGTAGGGTCAATGGGTCAGAACCCGTTATAGGCTGAGTATTTTGGAGGCTGACATTTTTTCCTTTTGCTCTAGAGCCAGCCGCCTTTGATATGTTGTTCTGGGGGGCCACTGGAGCCAGCGTGCAAAATTTGGGGCCCCTGGGACCTTTCTGAACAAATCCCAGTTGCCCATTATTTCAATGTATTTGTGTAGTGCGTTCGGACGGCGCTTAGGAAGGTCCAATCGACTCGGGAGTGGACTCATTTTATCGTCACAGTGCGTGGAAGCGGGTGGTAAAGTTTGGAGAGGCTACGACATCGTTAAGGGGTCAAATAATGTGTAGGGTCAATGGGTCAGAACCCGTTATAGGCTGTGTATTTTGGAGGCTGACATTTTTTCCTTTGCTCTAGAGCCAGCCGCCTTTGATATGTTGTTCTGGGGGGCCACTGGAACCAGCGTGCAAAATTTGGGGCCCCTGGGACCTTTCTGAACAAATCCCACTTGCCCATTATTTCAATGTGTTTGTGTAGTGCTGCGCACGGACGGCGCTTAGGAAGGTCCAATCGACTCGAGTGGACTCTTTTTCGCCACAGTGCGTGGAAGCTGGTGGTAAAGTTTGGAGAGGCTACGACATTGTTAAGGGGTCAAATAATGTGTAGGGTCAATGGGTCAGAACCCGTTATAGGCTGTGTATTTTGAGGCTGACATTTTTTCCTTTGCTCTAGAGCTGTGCGCCTTGATATGTTGTTCAGGGGTACTCCAGGAGCCAGGGTGAAAAATTTGGGATTCTGAACAAATCCCACTTGCCCATTATTTCAATGTGTTTGTATAGTGCGTTCACGGACGGCGCTAGAAAGGTCCGATCGACTCAGGAGTGGACTCTTTTTCTAGTCACAGTACGTGGAATCCTGTGGTAAAGTTTGGAGGCTACGACATTGTTAAGGGGTCAAAAAGTCAACTAAGGGTACTAACTTTAGGCCGTGAAAAGAAAAGTGTCTTTTGATCATATTTTTTCCCTTTGCTCTAGAGCTGTGCGCTTCGGATATGTTATTCAGGGTACTCCAGGAGCCAGAGTGAAAAATTTGGGATTCCCACGTGCCCGCTTTTCTCAATTTTTCACCATTCGCTTTCCATGATCCCACTTCAGGCTTATTCAATGATCTAGATAGTGGGTTCGTGGACAGGGTGTTTTGTACATTTATGTTTAAATTATTGTGATAAAAACTATTTATCTGGTGTCAGCAAGCCCCCCTGAGTACAGCAATTCAAGTCCTGACTCAAAATTCTACTGTCCACGAACACACTATTTTGATACATTGAATAAATCTAAAGTGGGATCGCTGGATCTCGGTTATCTTAAGGGTTAGGGCCTTCAAACTTGGGCTCTGTATTCACACTTGGGCCCTCTAACGGGGTGCCAAGTTTCAAAAAGATTAAAAAAAGTTTTTTGAGAACCAGGACCGGAGGCCCACTGTGGTCCCTCAGTTACCCGAGGACAGGCACCCTTTCTCGTGTACACAATGGACCAGAGTGGGCCTCCGGTCCTGGTTCTCAAAAACTTTTAAAATCTTTTTCAAACTCTGCACCCTGTTAGAGGGCTCTGATGTGAGTACAGGAACCCGGGTTTGGTGGCACTAACCCTTAAGATGTCCGATCCAGCGATCCCACATTAGGTTTATTCAATGTATCAAAATAGTGGGTTCGTGGACAGTGGAATTTTGAGTCAGGACTTGGTGTTATAGACTCAGGGTGACCTACTGAGTGCAGTCATATAGTTTTTATAAACATTGGAACTTTATTTAGTATGCCAATATTCATTATGTGTCAAATTAATATAATGCAAATGGTTAATCCCACTTCAGGCTTATTCAATGATATACATAGTAGGTTCGTGGACAGGGTGTTTTGTACATTTTCTCTCAAAATATTCTGATAAAAACTATTTATCTGTACTCAGCAGGACCCCTGAGTACAGCATAATCAACTCCCTGTCAAATTCACTGTCCACGAACTCACTATTTTGTTACATTGAATAAATCTAAAGTGGGATCGCTGGATCTCAGGCCCTGAAAGGGTTAGGGCCTTCAAACTTGGGCTCTGTATTCATCCTCATGCCATCTAACAGGGTGCAAAGTTTGAAAGAGATTAAAGAAAGTTTTTTTGAGAACCAGGACCGAGGCCCACTGTGGTCCCTCAGTTACCCGAGGACAGGCACCCTTTTCGGGTACAAATGATGGACCAGAGTGGGCCTCCGGTTCTGGTTCTCCAAAAATTCTTTAATCTTTTTGAAACTCTGCATCCTGTTAGAGGGCTCTGAGGTGAGTACAGGAACCCAGGTTTGGTGGCCCTAACCTTTAAGATGGCCGAGATCCAGCGATCCCACATTAGATTTATTCAATGTAATGAAATAGTGAGTTCGCGGACGGCGCTTAGGAAGGTCCGATCGACTCGGGAGTGGACTACTTTTTCTTGCCACAGGGCGTGGAAGCGGGGGGTAAAGTTTGGAGAGGCTACAACATTGTTAAGGGGTCAAATAATGTGTAGGGTCAATGGGTCAGAACCCGTTATAGGCTGTGTATTTTGGAGGCTGCCATTTTTTCCTTTTGCTCTAGAGCCAGCCGCCTTTGATATGTTGTTCTGGGGGGCCACTGGAACCAGCGTGCAAAATTTGGGGCCCCTGGGACCTTTCTGAACAAATCCCAGTTGCCCATTATTTCAATGTATTTGTGTAGTGCGTTCACGGACGGCGCTTAGGAAGGTCCAATCGACTCGGGAGTGGACTCATTTTTCTCGTCACAGTGCGTGGAAGCGGGTGGTAAAGTTTGGAGAGGCTACGACATCGTTAAGGGGTCAAATAATGTGTAGGGTCAATGGGTCAGAACCCGTTATAGGCTGTGTATTTTGGAGGCTGACATTTTTTCCTTTTGCTCTAGAGCCAGCCGCCTTTGATATGTTGTTCTGGGGGGCCACTGGAACCAGCGTGCAAAATTTGGGGCCCCTGGGACCTTTCTGAACAAATCCCACTTGCCCATTATTTCAATGTGTTTGTGTAGTGCGTTTACGGACGGCGCTTAGGAAGGTCCAATCGACTCGGGAGTGGACTCCTTTTTCTCGCCACAGTGCGTGGAAGCGGGTGGTAAAGTTTGGAGAGGCTACGACATTGTTAAGGGGTCAAATAATGTGTAGGGTCAATGGGTCAGAACCCGTTATAGGCTGTGTATTTTGGAGGCTGACATTTTTTCCCTTTGCTCTAGAGCCAGCCGCCTTTGATATGTTGTTCTGGGGGGCCACTGGAACCAGCGTGCAAAATTTGGGCCCCCTGGGACCTTTCTGAACAAATCCCACTTGCCCATTATTTCAATGTGTTTGTATAGTGCGTTCACGGACGGCGCTTAGAAAGGTCCGATCGACTCAGGAGTGGACTCCTTTTTCTAGTCACAGTACGTGGAATCCTGTGGTAAAGTTTGGAGAGGCTACGACATTGTTAAGGGGTCAAAAAGTCAACTAAGGGTACTAACTTTAGGCCGTGAAAAGAAAAGTGTCTTTTTGATCATATTTTTTTTCCCCTTTGCTCTAGAGCTGTGCGCTTCGGATATGTTATTCAGGGGTACTCCAGGAGCCAGAGTGAAAAATTTGGGATTCCCACGTGCCCGTTTTCTCAATTTTTTCACCATTCGTTTTCCATGATCCCACTTCAGGCTTATTCAATGATATACATAGTAGGTTCGTGGACAGGGTGTTTTGTACATTTATGTTTAAATTATTGTGATAAAAACTATTTATCTGGTGTCAGCAAGCCCCCCTGAGTACAGCAATTCAAGTCCTGACTCAAAATTCTACTGTCCACGAACACACTATTTTGATACATTGAATAAATCTAAAGTGGGATCGCTGGATCTCGGCCATCTTAAGGGTTAGGGCCTTCAAACTTGGGCTCTGTATTCACACTTGGGCCCTCTAACGGGGTGCCAAGTTTCAAAAAGATTAAAGAAAGTTTTTTGAGAACCAGGACCGGAGGCCCACTGTGGTCCCTCAGTTACCGAGGACAGGCACCCTTTCTCGGTACACAATGGACCAGAGTGGGCCTCCGGTCCTGGTTCTCCAAAACTTTTAAAATCTTTTCAAACTCTGCACCCTGTTAGAGGGCTCTGATGTGAGTACAGGAACCCGGGTTTGGTGGCACTAACCCTTAAGATGTCCGAGATCCAGCGATCCCACATTAGGTTTATTCAATGTATCAAAATAGTGGGTTCGTGGACAGTGGAATTTTGAGTCAGGACTTGGTGTTATAGACTCAGGGTGACCTACTGAGTGCAGTCATATAGTTTTTATAAACATTGGAACTTTATTTAGTATGCCAATATTCATTATGTGTCAAATTAATATAATGCAAATGGTTAATCCCACTTCAGGCTTATTCAATGATATACATAGTAGGTTCGTGGACAGGGTGTTTTGTACGTTTTCTCTCAAAATATTCTGATAAAAACTATTTATCTGTACTCAGCAGGACCCCCTGAGTCGGTATAATCAAGTCCCGTTGTAAAATTCCACTGTCCACGAACACACTATTTTGATACATTGAATAAATCTAAAGTGGGATCGCTGGTTCTCGGCCCCTGAAAGGGTTAGGGCCTTCAAACTTGGGCTCTGTATTCATCCTCATGCCCTCTAACAGGGTGCAAAGTTTCAAAGAGATTAAAGAAAGTTTTTTGAGAACCAGGACCGGAGGCCCACTGTGGTCCCTCAGTTACCCGAGGACAGGCACCCTTTCTCGGGTACACAATGGACCAGAGTGGGCCTCCGGTCCTGGTTCTCCAAAAAATTCTTTAATCTTTTTGAAACTCTGCATCCTGTTAGAGGGCTCTGAGGTGAGTACAGGAACCCAGGTTTGGTGGCCCTAACCCTTAAGATGGCCGAGATCCAGCGATCCCACATTAGATTTATTCAATGTAATGAAATAGTGAGTTCGCGGACGGCGCTTAGGAAGGTCCGATCGACTCGGGAGTGGACTACTTTTTCTTGCCACAGGGCGTGGAAGCGGGTGGTAAAGTTTGGAGAGGCTACAACATTGTTAAGGGGTCAAATAATGTGTAGGGTCAATGGGTCAGAACCCGTTATAGGCTGTGTATTTTGGAGGCTGACATTTTTTCCTTTTGCTCTAGAGCCAGCCGCCTTTGATATGTTGTTCTGGGGGGCCACTGGAACCAGCGTGCAAAATTTGGGGCCCCTGGGACCTTTCTGAACAAATCCCACTTGCCCATTATTTCAATGTGTTTGTGTAGTGGTTCACGGACGGCGCTTAGGAAGGTCCAATCGACTCGGGAGTGGACTCATTTTTCTCGTCACAGTGCGTGGAAGCGGGTGGTAAAGTTTGGAGAGGCTACGACATTGTTAAGGGGTCAAATAATGTGTAGGGTCAATGGGTCAGAACCCGTTATAGGCTGTGTATTTTGGAGGCTGACATTTTTTCCTTTTGCTCTAGAGCCAGCCGCCTTTGATATGTTGTTCTGGGGGGCCACTGGAACCAGCGTGCAAAATTTGGGGCCCCTGGGACCTTTCTGAACAAATCCCACTTGCCCATTATTTCAATGTGTTTGTGTAGTGCGTTTACGGACGGCGCTTAGGAAGGTCCAATCGACTCGGAGTGGACTCCTTTTTCTCGCCACAGTGCGTGGAAGCGGGTGGTAAAGTTTGGAGAGGCTACGACATTGTTAAGGGGTCAAATAATGTGTAGGGTCAATGGGTCAGAACCCGTTATAGGCTGTGTATTTTGGAGGCTGACATTTTTTCCTTTTGCTCTAGAGCCAGCCGCCTTTGATATGTTGTTCTGGGGGGCCACTGGAACCAGCGTGCAAAATTTGGGCCCCTGGGACCTTTCTGAACAAATCCCACTTGCCCATTATTTCAATGTGTTTGTATAGTGCGCGTTCACGGACGGCGCTTAGAAAGGTCCGATCGACTCAGGAGTGGACTCCTTTTTCTAGTCACAGTGCGTGGAAGCGGGTGGTAAAGTTTGGAGAGGCTACGACATTGTTAAGGGGTCAAAAAGTCAACTAAGGGTACTAACTTTAGGCCGTGAAAAGAAAAGTGTCTTTTGATCATATTTTTTTCCCTTTGCTCTAGAGCTGTGCGCTGATATGTTATTCAGGGTACTCCAGGAGCCAGAGTGAAAAATTTGGGATTCCCACGTGCCCGTTTCTCAATTTTTCACCATTCGTTTTCCATGATCCCACTTCAGGCTTATTCAATGATCTAGATAGTGGGTTCGTGGACAGGGTGTTTTGTACATTTATGTTTAAATTATTGTGATAAAACTATTTATCTGGTGTCAGCAAGCCCCTGAGTACAGCAATTCAAGTCCTGACTCAAAATTCTACTGTCCACGAACACACTATTTTGATACATTGAATAAATCTAAAGTGGGATCGTTGGATCTCGGCCATCTTAAGGGTTAGGGCCTTCAAACTTGGGCTCTGTATTCACACTTGGGCCTCTAACGGGGTGCCAAGTTTCAAAAGATTAAAAAAGTTTTTGAGAACCAGGACCGGAGGCCCACTGTGGTCCCTCAGTTACCCGAGGACAGGCACCCTTTCTCGGGTACACAATGGACCAGAGTGGGCCTCCGGTCCTGGTTCTCCAAAAACTTTTTAAAATCTTTTTCAAACTCTGCACCCTGTTAGAGGGCTCTGATGTGAGTACAGGAACCCGGGTTTGGTGGCACTAACCCTTAAGATGTAGATCCAGCGATCCCACATTAGGTTTATTCAATGTATCAAAATAGTGGGTTCGTGGACAGTGGAATTTTGAGTCAGAACTTGTGTTATAGACTCAGGGTGACCTACTGAGTGCAGTCATATAGTTTTTATAAACATTGGAACTTTATTTAGTATGCCAATATTCATTATGTGTCAAATTAATATAATGCAAATGGTTAATCCCACTTCAGGCTTATTCAATGATATACATAGTAGGTTCGTGGACAGGGTGTTTTGTACGTTTTCTCTCAAAATATTCTGATAAAAACTATTTATCTGTACTCAGCAGGACCCTGAGTCAGTATAATCAACTCCCGTTGTCAAATTCCTGTCACGAACTCACTATTTGACATTGAATAAATCTAAAGTGGGATCGCTGGTTCTCGGGTTAGGGCCTTCAAACTTGGGCTCTGTATTCATCCTCATGCCCTCTAACAGGGTGCAAGTTTCAAAGAGATTAAAGAAAGTTTTGAGAACCAGGACCGGAGGCCCACTGTGGTCCCTCAGTTACCCGAGGACAGGCACCCTTTCTCGGTACACAATGGACCAGAGTGGGCCTCCGGTTCTGGTTCTCCAAAAATTCTTTAATCTTTTGAAACTCTGCATCCTGTTAGAGGGCTCTGAGGTGAGTACAGGAACCCAGGTTTGGTGGCCCTAACCCTTAAGATGGCCGAGATCCAGCGATCCCACATTAGATTTATTCAATGTAATGAAATAGTGAGTTCGACGGCGCTTAGGAAGGTCCGATCGACTCGGGAGTGGACTACTTTTTCTTGCCACAGGGGCGTGGAAGCGGTGGTAAAGTTTGGAGAGGCTACAACATTGTTAAGGGGTCAAATAATGTGTAGGGTCAATGGGTCAGAACCCGTTATAGGCTGTGTATTTTGGAGGCTGACATTTTTTCCTTTTGCTCTAGAGCCAGCCGCCTTTGATATGTTGTTCTGGGGGGCCACTGGAACCAGCGTGCAAAATTTGGGGCCCCTGGGACCTTTCTGAACAAATCCCACTTGCCCATTATTTCAATGTGTTTGTGTAGTGCGTTCACGGACGGCGCTTAGGAAGGTCCAATCGACTCGGGAGTGGACTCATTTTTCTCGTCACAGTGCGTGGAAGCGGGTGGTAAAGTTTGGAGAGGCTACGACATCGTTAAGGGGTCAAATAATGTGTAGGGTCAATGGGTCAGAACCCGTTATAGGCTGTGTATTTTGGAGGCTGACATTTTTTCCTTTTGCTCTAGAGCCAGCCGCCTTTGATATGTTGTTCTGGGGGGCCACTGGAACCAGCGTGCAAAATTTGGGGCCCCTGGGACCTTTCTGAACAAATCCCACTTGCCCATTATTTCAATGTGTTTGTGTAGTGCGTTACGGACGGCGCTAGGAAGGTCCAATCGACTCGGGAGTGGACTCCTTTTTCTCGCCACAGTGCGTGGAAGCGGGTGGTAAAGTTTGGAGAGGCTACGACATTGTTAAGGGGTCAAATAATGTGTAGGGTCAATGGGTCAGAACCCGTTATAGGCTGTGTATTTTGGAGGCTGACATTTTTTCCTTTTGCTCTAGAGCCAGCCGCCTTTGATATGTTGTTCTGGGGGGCCACTGGAACCAGCGTGCAAAATTTGGGCCCTGGGACCTTTCTGAACAAATCCCACTTGCCCATTATTTCAATGTGTTTGTATAGTGCGTTCACGGACGGCGCTTAGAAAGGTCCGATCGACTCAGGAGTGGACTCCTTTTTCTAGTCACAGTACGTGGAATCCTGTGGTAAAGTTTGGAGAGGCTACGACATTGTTAAGGGGTCAAAAAGTCAACTAAGGGTACTAACTTTAGGCCGTGAAAAGAAAAGTGTCTTTTTGATCATATTTTTTCCCCTTTGCTCTAGAGCTGTGCGCTTCGGATATGTTATTCAGGGGTACTCCAGGAGCCAGAGTGAAAAATTTGGGATTCCCACGTGCCCGTTTTCTCAATTTTTTCACCATTCGTTTTCCATGATCCCACTTCAGGCTTATTCAATGATCTAGATAGTGGGTTCGTGGACAGGGTGTTTTGTACATTTATGTTTAAATTATTGTGATAAAAACTATTTATCTGGTGTCAGCAAGCCCCTGAGTACAGCAATTCAAGTCCTGACTCAAAATTACTGTCCACGAACACACTATTTTGATACATTGAATAAATCTAAAGTGGGATCGCTGGATCTCGGTTATCTTAAGGGTTAGGGCCTTCAAACTTGGGCTCTGTATTCACACTTGGGCCCTCTAACGGGGTGCCAAGTTTCAAAAAGATTAAAAAGTTTTTTGAGAACCAGGACCGGAGGCCCACTGTGGTCCCTCAGTTACCCGAGGACAGGCACCCTTTCTCGGGTACACAATGGACCAGAGTGGGCCTCCGGTCCTGGTTCTCCAAAACTTTTAAAATCTTTTTCAAACTCTGCACCCTGTTAGAGGGCTCTGATGTGAGTACAGGAACCCGGGTTTGGTGGCACTAACCCTTAAGATGTCCGAGATCCAGCGATCCCACATTAGGTTTATTCAATGTATCAAAATAGTGGGTTCGTGGACAGTGGAATTTTGAGTCAGGACTTGGTGTTATAGACTCAGGGTGACCTACTGAGTGCAGTCATATAGTTTTTATAAACATTGGAACTTTATTTAGTATGCCAATATTCATTATGTGTCAAATTAATATAATGCAAATGGTTAATCCCACTTCAGGCTTATTCAATGATATACATAGTAGGTTCGTGGACAGGGTGTTTTGTACGTTTTCTCTCAAAATATTCTGATAAAAACTATTTATCTGTACTCAGCAGGACCCCCTGAGTCGGTATAATCAACTCCCGTTGTCAAATTCCCTGTCCACGAACTCACTATTTCGATACATTGAATAAATCTAAAGTGGGATCGCTGGTTCTCGGCCCCTGAAAGGGTTAGGGCCTTCAAACTTGGGCTCTGTATTCATCCTCATGCCCTCTAACAGGGTGCAAAGTTTCAAAGAGATTAAAGAAAGTTTTTTGAGAACCAGGACCGGAGGCCCACTGTGGTCCCTCAGTTACCCGAGGACAGGCACCCTTTCTCGGTACACAATGGACCAGAGTGGGCCTCCGGTTCTGGTTCTCCAAAAATTCTTTAATCTTTTGAAACTCTGCATCCTGTTAGAGGGCTCTGAGGTGAGTACAGGAACCCAGGTTTGGTGGCCCTAACTTAAGATGGCCGAGATCCAGCGATCCCACATTAGATTTATTCAATGTAATGAAATAGTGAGTTCGCGGACGGCGCTTAGGAAGGTCCGATCGACTCGGGAGTGGACTACTTTTTCTTGCCACAGGGCGTGGAAGCGGGTGGTAAAGTTTGGAGAGGCTACAACATTGTTAAGGGGTCAAATAATGTGTAGGGTCAATGGGTCAGAACCCGTTATAGGCTGTGTATTTTGGAGGCTGACATTTTTTCCTTTTGCTCTAGAGCCAGCCGCCTTTGATATGTTGTTCTGGGGGGCCACTGGAACCAGCGTGCAAAATTTGGGGCCCTGGGACCTTTCTGAACAAATCCCACTTGCCCATTATTTCAATGTGTTTGTGTAGTGCGTTCACGGACGGCGCTTAGGAAGGTCCAATCGACTCGGGAGTGGACTCCTTTTTCTCGCCACAGTGCGTGGGCGGTGGTGGTAAAGTTTGGAGAGGCTACGACATTGTTAAGGGGTCAAATAATGTGTAGGGTCAATGGGTCAGAACCCGTTATAGGCTGAGTATTTTGGAGGCTGACATTTTCCTTTTGCTCTAGAGCCAGCCGCCTTTGATATGTTGTTCTGGGGGGCCACTGGAGCCAGCGTGCAAAATTTGGGGCCCCTGGGACCTTTCTGAACAAATCCCAGTTGCCCATTATTTCAATGTATTTGTGTAGTGCGTTCACGGACGGCGCTTAGGAAGGTCCAATCGACTCGGGAGTGGACTCATTTTCTGCGTCACAGTGCGTGGAAGCGGGTGGTAAAGTTTGGAGAGGCTACGACATCGTTAAGGGGTCAAATAATGTGTAGGGTCAATGGGTCAGAACCCGTTATAGGCTGTGTATTTTGGAGGCTGACATTTTTTCCTTTTGCTCTAGAGCCAGCCGCCTTTGATATGTTGTTCTGGGGGGCCACTGGAACCAGCGTGCAAAATTTGGGGCCCCTGGGACCTTTCTGAACAAATCCCACTTGCCCATTATTTCAATGTGTTTGTGTAGTGCGTTTACGGACGGCGCTTAGGAAGGTCCAATCGACTCGGGAGTGGACTCCTTTTTCTCGCCACAGTGCGTGGAAGCGGGTGGTAAAGTTTGGAGAGGCTACGACATTGTTAAGGGGTCAAATAATGTAGGGTCAATGGGTCAGAACCCGTTATAGGCTGTGTATTTTGGAGGCTGACATTTTTTCCTTTTGCTCTAGAGCCAGCCGCCTTTGATATGTTGTTCTGGGGGGCCACTGGAACCAGCGTACAAAATTTGGGCCCCCTGGGACCTTTCTGAACAAATCCCACTTGCCCATTATTTCAATGTGTTTGTATAGTGCGTTCACGGACGGCGCTTAGAAAGGTCCGATCGACTCAGGAGTGGACTCCTTTTTCTAGTCACAGTACGTGGAATCCTGTGGTAAAGTTTGGAGAGGCTACGACATTGTTAAGGGTCAAAAGTCAACTAAGGGTACTAACTTTAGGCCGTGAAAAGAAAAGTGTCTTTTTGATCATATTTTTTTCCCCTTTGCTCTAGAGCTGTGCGCTTCGGATATGTTATTCAGGGGTACTCCAGGAGCCAGAGTGAAAAATTTGGGATTCCCACGTGCCCGTTTTCTCAATTTTTTCACCATTCGTTTTCCATGATCCCACTTCAGGCTTATTCAATGATCTAGATAGTGGGTTCGTGGACAGGGTGTTTTGTACATTTATGTTTAAATTATTGTGATAAAAACTATTTATCTGGTGTCAGCAAGCCCCCCTGAGTACAGCAATTCAAGTCCTGACTCTAAATTCTACTGTCCACGAACACACTATTTTGATACATTGAATAAATCTAAAGTGGGATCGCTGGATCTCGGCCATCTTAAGGGTTAGGGCCTTCAAACTTGGGCTCTGTATTCACACTTGGGCCCTCTAACGGGGTGCCAAGTTTCAAAAAGATTAAAAAAAGTTTTTTGAGAACCAGGACCGGAGGCCCACTGTGGTCCCTCAGTTACCCGAGGACAGGCACCCTTTCTCGGGTACACAATGGACCAGAGTGGGCCTCCGGTCCTGGTTCTCAAAAAACTTTCTTTAATCTTTTTGAAACTTGGCACCCTGTTAGAGGGCTCTGATGTGAGTACAGGAACCCGGGTTTGGTGGCACTAACCCTTAAGATGTCCGAGATCCAGCGATCCCACATTAGGTTTATTCAATGTATCAAAATAGTGGGTTCGTGGACAGTGGAATTTTGAGTCAGGACTTGGTGTTATAGACTCAGGGTGACCTACTGAGTGCAGTCATATAGTTTTTATAAACATTGGAACTTTATTTAGTATGCCAATATTCATTATGTGTCAAATTAATATAATGCAAATGGTTAATCCCACTTCAGGCTTATTCAATGATATACATAGTAGGTTCGTGGACAGGGTGTTTTGTACGTTTTCTCTCAAAATATTCTGATAAAAACTATTTATCTGGTGTCAGCAAGCCCCCCTGAGTACAGCAATTCAAGTCCTGACTCAAAATTCTACTGTCCACGAACACACTATTTTGATACATTGAATAAATCTAAAGTGGGATCGCTGGATCTCGGCCATCTTAAGGGTTAGGGCCTTCAAACTTGGGCTCTGTATTCACACTTGGGCCCTCTAACGGGGTGCCAAGTTTCAAAAAGATTAAAAAAAGTTTTTTGAGAACCAGGACCGGAGGCCCACTGTGGTCCCTCAGTTACCCGAGGACAGGCACCCTTTCTCGGGTACACAATGGACCAGAGTGGGCCTCCGGTCCTGGTTCTCCAAAAACTTTTTAAAATCTTTTTCAAACTCTGCACCCTGTTAGAGGGCTCTGATGTGAGTACAGGAACCCGGGTTTGGTGGCACTAACCCTTAAGATGTCCGAGATCCAGCGATCCCACATTAGGTTTATTCAATGTATCAAAATAGTGGGTTCGTGGACAGTGGAATTTTGAGTCAGGACTTGGTGTTATAGACTCAGGGTGACCTACTGAGTGCAGTCATATAGTTTTTATAAACATTGGAACTTTATTTAGTATGCCAATATTCATTATGTGTCAAATTAATATAATGCAAATGGTTAATCCCACTTCAGGCTTATTCAATGATATACATAGTAGGTTCGTGGACAGGGTGTTTTGTACGTTTTCTCTCAAAATATTCTGATAAAAACTATTTATCTGTACTCAGCAGGACCCCCTGAGTCGGTATAATCAACTCCCGTTGTCAAATTCCACTGTCCACGAACTCACTATTTCGATACATTGAATAAATCTAAAGTGGGATCGCTGGTTCTCGGCCCCTGAAAGGGTTAGGGCCTTCAAACTTGGGCTCTGTATTCATCCTCATGCCCTCTAACAGGGTGCAAAGTTTCAAAGAGATTAAAGAAAGTTTTTTGAGAACCAGGACCGGAGGCCCACTGTGGTCCCTCAGTTACCCGAGGACAGGCACCCTTTCTCGGGTACACAATGGACCAGAGTGGGCCTCCGGTTCTGGTTCTCCAAAAAATTCTTTAATCTTTTTGAAACTCTGCATCCTGTTAGAGGGCTCTGAGGTGAGTACAGGAACCCAGGTTTGGTGGCCCTAACCCTTAAGATGGCCGAGATCCAGCGATCCCACATTAGATTTATTCAATGTAATGAAATAGTGAGTTCATGGTGGCGCTTAGGAAGGTCCGATCGACTCGGGAGTGGACTACTTTTTCTTGCCAGGGGAAGCGGGTGGTAAAGTTTGGAGAGGCTACAACATTGTTAAGGGGTCAAATAATGTGTAGGGTCAATGGGTCAGAACCCGTTATAGGCTGTGTATTTTGGAGGCTGCCATTTTTTCCTTTTGCTCTAGAGCCAGCCGCCTTTGATATGTTGTTCTGGGGGGCCACTGGAACCAGCGTGCAAAATTTGGGGCCCCTGGGACCTTTCTGAACAAATCCCAGTTGCCCATTATTTCAATGTATTTGTGTAGTGCGTTCACGGACGGCGCAGGAAGGTCCAATCGACTCGGGAGTGGACTCATTTTTTCTCACAGTGCGTGGAAGCGGGTGGTAAAGTTTGGAGAGGCTACGACATTGTTAAGGGGTCAAATAATGTGTAGGGTCAATGGGTCAGAACCCGTTATAGGCTGTGTATTTTGGAGGCTGACATTTTTTCCTTTTGCTCTAGAGCCAGCCGCCTTTGATATGTTGTTCTGGGGGGCCACTGGAACCAGCGTGCAAAATTTGGGGCCCCTGGGACCTTTCTGAACAAATCCCACTTGCCCATTATTTCAATGTGTTTGTGTAGTGCGTTCGACGGGCGCTTAGGAAGGTCCAATCGACTCGGGAGTGGACTCCTTTTTCTCGCCACAGTGCGTGGAAGCGGGTGGTAAAGTTTGGAGAGGCTACGACATTGTTAAGGGGTCAAATAATGTGTAGGGTCAATGGGTCAGAACCCGTTATAGGCTGTGTATTTTGGAGGCTGACATTTTTTCCTTTTGCTCTAGAGCCAGCCGCCTTTGATATGTTGTTCTGGGGGGCCACTGGAACCAGCGTGCAAAATTTGGGCCCCTGGGACCTTTCTGAACAAATCCCACTTGCCCATTATTTCAATGTGTTTGTATAGTGCGTTCCACGGACGGCGCTTAGGAAGGTCCGATCGACTCAGGAGTGGACTCCTTTTTCTAGTCACAGTGCACGTGGAATCCTGTGGTAAAGTTTGGAGAGGCTACGACATTGTTAAGGGGTCAAAATGTCAACTAAGGGTACTAACTTTAGGCCGTGAAAAGAAAAGTGTCTTTTTGATCATATTTTTTCCTTTGCTCTAGAGCTGTGCGCCTTTGATATGTTATTCAGGGTACTCCAGGAGCCAGAGTGAAAAATTTGGGATTCCCACGTGCCCTTTCTCAATTTTTCACCATTATTTCCATGATCCCACTTCAGGCTTATTCAATGATCTAGATAGTGGGTTCGTGGACAGGGTGTTTTGTACATTTATGTTTAAATTATTGTGATAAAAACTATTTATCTGGTGTCAGCAAGCCCCTGAGTACAGCTAGAATTCAAGTCCTGACTCAAAAATTCTACTGTCAACACACTATTTTGATACATTGAATAAATCTAAAGTGGGATCGCTGGATCTTTTCCATCTTAAGGGTTAGGGCCTTCAAACTTGGGCTCTGTATTCACACTTGGGCCTCTAACAGGGGTGCAAGTTTCAAAAGATTAAAAAAGTTTTTGAGAACCAGGACCGGAGGCCCACTGTGGTCCCTCAGTTACCCGAGGACAGGCACCCTTTCTCGGGTACACAATGGACCAGAGTGGGCCTCCGGTCCTGGTTCTCAAAAACTTTTAAAATCTTTTCAAACTCTGCACCCTGTTAGAGGGCTCTGATGTGAGTCAACTACAGGATTTGGTGGCACTAACCCTTAAGATGTCCGAGATCCAGCGATCCCACATTAGGTTTATTCAATGTATCAAAATAGTGGGTACAGTGGCGAGTCAGACTTGGTTATTCAGGGTGACCTACTGAGTGCAGTCATATAGTTTTTATAAACATTGGAACTTTATTTAGTATGCCAATATTCATTATGTGTCAAATTAATATAATGCAAATGGTTAATCCCACTTCAGGCTTATTCAATGATATACATAGTAGGTTCGTGGACAGGGTGTTTTGTACATTTTTCTCTCAAAATATTCTGATAAAAACTATTTATCTGTACTCAGCAGGACCCCTGAGTCGGTATAATCAACTCCGTTGTCAAATTCCACTGTCCACGAACTCACTATTTTGATACATTGAATAAATCTAAAGTGGGATCGCTGGTTCTCGGCAAGGGTTAGGGCCTTCAAACTTGGGCTCTGTATTCATCCTCATGCCTCTAACAGGGTGCAAAGTTTCAAAGAGATTAAAGAAAGTTTGAGAACCAGGACCGGAGGCCCACTGTGGTCCCTCAGTTACCCGAGGACAGGCACCCTTTCTCGGGTACACAATGGACCAGAGTGGGCCTCCGGTCTGGTTCTCCAAAAATTCTTTAATCTTTTGAAACTCTGCATCCTGTTAGAGGGCTCTGAGGTGAGTACAGGAACCCAGGTTTGGTGGCCCTAACCCTTAAGATGGCCGAGATCCAGCGATCCCACATTAGATTTATTCAATGTAATGAAATAGTGAGTTCGCTTAGGAAGGTCCGATCGACTGAGTGGACTACTTTTTCTTGCCACAGGACGTGGAAGCGGTGGTAAAGTTTGGAGAGGCTACAACATTGTTAAGGGGTCAAATAATGTGTAGGGTCAATGGGTCAGAACCCGTTATAGGCTGTGTATTTTGGAGGCTGACATTTTTTCCTTTTGCTCTAGAGCCAGCCGCCTTTGATATGTTGTTCTGGGGGGCCACTGGAACCAGCGTGCAAAATTTGGGGCCCCTGGGACCTTTCTGAACAAATCCCACTTGCCCATTATTTCAATGTGTTTGTGTAGTGCGTTCACGGACGGCGCTTAGGAAGGTCCAATCGACTCGGGAGTGGACTCATTTTTCTCGCCACAGTGCGTGGAAGCGGGTGGTAAAGTTTGGAGAGGCTACGACATTGTTAAGGGGTCAAATAATGTGTAGGGTCAATGGGTCAGAACCCGTTATAGGCTGTGTATTTTGGAGGCTGACATTTTTTCCTTTTGCTCTAGAGCCAGCCGCCTTTGATATGTTGTTCTGGGGGGCCACTGGAACCAGCGTGCAAAATTTGGGGCCCCTGGGACCTTTCTGAACAAATCCCACTTGCCCATTATTTCAATGTGTTTGTGTAGTGCGTTCACGGACGGGCGCTTAGGAAGGTCCAATCGACTCGAGTGGACTCATTTTTCTCGCCACAGTGCGTGGAAGCGGGTGGTAAAGTTTGGAGAGGCTACGACATTGTTAAGGGGTCAAATAATGTGTAGGGTCAATGGGTCAGAACCCGTTATAGGCTGTGTATTTTGGAGGCTGACATTTTTTCCTTTTGCTCTAGTGCCAGCCGCCTTTGATATGTTGTTCTGGGGGGCCACTGGAACCAGCGTGCAAAATTTGGGGCCCCTGGGACCTTTCTGAACAAATCCCACTTGCCCATTATTTCAATGTGTTTGTGTAGTGCGTTCACGGACGGAGCTTAGAAAGGTCCGATCGACTCAGGAGTGGACTCCTTTTTCTAGTCACAGTACGTGGAATCCTGTGGTAAAGTTTGGAGAGGCTACGACATTGTTAAGGGGTCAAAATGTCAACTAAGGGTACTAACTTTAGGCCGTGAAAAGAAAAGTGTCTTTTTGATCATATTTTTTTCCCCTTTGCTCTAGAGCTGTGCGCTTCGGATATGTTATTCAGGGGTACTCCAGGAGCCAGGGTGAAAAATTTGGGATTCCCACGTGCCCGTTTTCTCAATTTTTTCACCATTCGTTTTCCATGATCCCACTTCAGGCTTATTCAATGATCTAGATAGTGGGTTCGTGGACAGGGTGTTTTGTACATTTATGTTTAAATTATTGTGATAAAAACTATTTATCTGGTGTCAGCAAGCCCCCCTGAGTACAGCAATTCAAGTCCTGACTCAAAATTCCACTGTCCACGAACACACTATTTTGATACATTGAATAAATCTAAAGTGGGATCGCTGGATCTCGGGTTAGGGCCTTCAAACTTGGGCTCTGTATTCACACTTGGGCCTCTAACAGGGTGCCAAGTTTCAAAAGATTAAAAAAGTTTTTGAGAACCAGGACCGGAGGCCCACTGTGGTCCCTCAGTTACCCGAGGACAGGCACCCTTTCTCGGGTACACAATGGACCAGAGTGGGCCTCCGGTCCTGGTTCTCAAAAACTTTTAAAATCTTTTTCAAACTCTGCACCCTGTTAGAGGGCTCTGATGTGAGTACAGGAACCCGGGTTTGGTGGCACTAACCCTTAAGATGTCCGAGATCCAGCGATCCCACATTAGGTTTATTCAATGTATCAAAATAGTGGGTTCGTGGACAGTGGAATTTTGAGTCAGGACTTGGTGTTATAGACTCAGGGTGACCTACTGAGTGCAGTCATATAGTTTTTATAAACATTGGAACTTTATTTAGTATGCCAATATTCATTATGTGTCAAATTAATATAATGCAAATGGTTAATCCCACTTCAGGCTTATTCAATGATATACATAGTAGGTTCGTGGACAGGGTGTTTTGTACGTTTTCTCTCAAAATATTCTGATAAAAACTATTTATCTGTACTCAGCAGGACCCCCTGAGTCGGTATAATCAACTCCGTTGTCAAATTCCACTGTCCACGAACTCACTATTTTGATACATTGAATAAATCTAAAGTGGGATCGCTGGTTCTCGGCCCTGAAAGGGTTAGGGCCTTCAAACTTGGGCTCTGTATTCATCCTCATGCCCTCTAACAGGGTGCAAAGTTTCAAAGAGATTAAAGAAAGTTTTTTGAGAACCAGGACCGGAGGCCCACTGTGGTCCCTCAGTTACCCGAGGACAGGCACCCTTTCTCGGGTACACAATGGACCAGAGTGGGCCTCCCGGTCCTGGTTCTCCAAAATTCTTTAATCTTTTGAAACTCTGCATCCTGTTAGAGGA